>WSFP011404118.1:0-25880 GCA_009831015.1 Picea engelmannii | reverse complement strand
CTTGGAATACACATAGTAATCAACTTTGCTTCTTGAGAAACCAAATCCCAATACATAGGTATCAAACTTTTGATACCACATTTTTGGTGATTGTTTTAATCCATACAGGGACTTCTTCAACTTACAAACCAACTCCTTCGTTCCCTTCAATACAAAAACCTTTTGGTTGTTTCATGTAGATTTATTCTTCAATATCCCTATGTAGGAATGTTGTCTTCAAATCCTTCTACTCTACTTCAAGATCAAAAACAACAATTGTAGACAAAAGAAATCTAATAGAAGTTAATTTTTCCATGGGAGAAAAAATCTCACCAAATCAATTCCCTCCACCTAGGAATATCCCTTCACAACTAGGCGGGCTTTGTACTTCTCCACCTTTATTTGTGCATTCAACTTCTTCTTAAACACCCATTTTCTACCAATAGGTTGTTATCCAAATGGCAACTCAACTAGATCCAAATTTTCATTTCTATCTAAGGAATCCACTTCTTCAACCATGGCCTTGTTCCAGAGTTTACTATCCTTTGAAACCATTGCCTCTCTAATAGTTCTAGGATCATCATCAGTATTAGATAGAATACAACTAGAACAAAAATAGGTGGGGTATACCTTTATCGTTGTCTTCTATCTCGAATGGATTTCCTGAAGTTTGGAGTCTAAGTTTCTTCATCTCCTAGTTCATCTTCTTTTGTTGAGTTAGATTATTCATCCTCCAACTCAACTCTATTGTCTCTAGTTCTTCTTCACTTGGTTGGACTTCCTGTTTGGGAACAACTTTAACCTCTCTAAATACTACATCTCAACTATAAACAATCTTCTTTATTAATGGGTTCCAAAGTCTATAACCTTTTTATACCATCTTTATAACCAATAAAGATACATTTTTTTGCTTTGTTATCCAGCTTACTCATGTTTTTCATTGGAACATGCACATAAACATCACAACCAAAAACTATGAGATGTTGAAGAGAGGTTTTTACCAATCCATGCCTCATGTAGAGTTTTATCTACCAATGTTGATGTGGTGACCAATTTACCAAGTAGCATACATTACCCACTACCTCTACCTAGAATTCTTGTGATTACCCTTCACCACTAATCATACTTAATGCCTTTTTCCATCAGTGTCATGTTCATTCTTTCTACAACTCCATTCTCTTTTGGTGTGTATGTAGTCATTTTCCTTGTTATTCTGCACTTTTTACAAAATTCCTCGAACTCATCTCCATAGAGCTCTCCACCATTATACATCCTCAATAGTTATTTTCTTTTATTTGGTTCTCTACTAGAGCCCTAAACTCTTTAAATTTACCAAAAATCTCATATTTCTTTCGAAGGAAATAACCCATGTGTTCCTCAAGAAATCATTTATGAATGAAGCATAGTACACATATTTACATAGTGATGGAATAGGAATAGGTCCAAACACATCACTATGTATCAAATCCAGGATTTGTTTTTCTCTTGTAGCACCAGATGGGAATCTCACCTGATTTTGTTTACCATATATACAATGTTCACATAAACTAAAATCTAATGAGCAATCAAACCTACCTTCAATTGTACCTTTACCACATAATGTTCAAATGCCCTTCTTTCAAATATGTCCTAGTGATTGATTCCATAGCATGGTCTACTCTCTAGAGACAGTAGGGGTCCTATCTTCTTCATTATTATCCTTAGGAACTATAGAATTGTTACACCCATCATTAAAAGTGTTTCCCAATAGATTATAAAAACTTCTAGTTCAAACTCCCCTCATCAACACTATTTTTCCTCAAACCATCTTGCATGTGTCATTTTCAAATATAATATGCACACCTGGATCACCCATCTTACTTACAAATATCGGGTTTTTGGCTAGATATGGAATGTGAAACACCCCGAGGAAAGTTATAATACTTTCATCTTTGAGAAACAACTTGACATTTCCACACCCTATGATTTTGGCTATTGATTCATCTCCTATGAAAACATCACCTCCATTGTACTTTTCATATTCCCAAAACTGTGACTCCCTATGAGGAGTCAAATGAAATGAAACACCCAAGTAAATCAACCATACATCATTATCTACATGTGTATCTATATATGACTCTTCCATGGAGGTTTTCATTTCTATGGAAGGAGCATCATTATATACTTACCTTTATCAACATTCTTATATCTACAATATTTCTTATAATTCCCATCTTTACTGGATTTCTAGCATTTCCTTAAATATTTCCCTGGAGTTTTTTTTTTTTTAAGTAAGTATCTATATATTACCTTTCAGAAACAAAAACTATAGTATCATCTGACATGCCAAGGTTATGTTTGTGTTGAATTGCCCCGTAGGGAAACCAATTCAGCGTGTCTCTCAATAATAAGATCAACAAAATCAAACTATATGAACTGAATCGCCCTGTAGGGAAACCAATTAAGTCGAGTCTGTCATGAAAACTAAATGACCAAAATAGACTAACTCTAGAAATTCAAACTGGAAAAACTGTGCAAGGTTCCATATACGGCCCAAGAGGAATTTGTGAGACAAAAACAAATGACAAAACCAAGCATGTGAGCAGACACATGTGCTCATGTTGTCGCTCATGAGGGTTGGTGGTCTCTTTTTTCCATATCGCTCTTTGTCTCCACCTGGATACCTAGAGCAAGGATCATCACTGAAGTTGTCAGAGCACAGGTTGCCAGTTCTAGAGAGTGTAGGGATCTGAGCAAGGTTGTGAGAAGACATTCAATTATTTCCCCTCGGCTATCCATGTTTTCCAGTCGAAATCACAGGTCGTCCACATCCTTTTCTGAGAGAAAAAACTAGGTCATGTAAAATCACCATTGAGTCACGAATCCTTGAGCATGAATCGCAATCAACGCATGTATGAAGCTATCCCGGAGGCTCTTCCAAGGAAGCGGGGGGATTCGCCAAAGGGGCAAGGACAAAGGGTGGTGGCAAGGGGATGAAACGCTCAGGTGACTGCGTCAGGGGGACCATGGTTGGTTGCAAAGAAGAAGCCAAATCTTGGATTCGGCCAGGAGAAAATCCCAAAGAATTACTGTGGAGTTCAAACCATTCCACATGACAAGCCCAAGGCGATGATAAAGGTGGAAGGTTATTCTGACCCGGAGAGGACTGCGCGGAGGAGGAGGGTGAGGAGCTAGGCGATGGAGAAATGATAGGAGGGGTTCAGCTGGCCATATGTGCTTGGTTCTTATACCAGATGGAGCCTCGTTTTTGTTTCCTGTGAAGTCGAGGCATAGCTAATAGGATTGGAGAGGAAGGCAGTGCAGCAGAGGCTGGTAAGACAGAGAAAACAAACAAGGGAGTAGAGAACCACCAGAGGGAGCTGCAAACTAGAGGATTGTTCGACAAGGAGTGAGGAGGCATAATGGTCTAGCCGAGGAGCATAAGCATGATAAGGAAGCCGAAGTGGAGGGTCACACAAGTGCAGAGGTGACCGTTCCTCCATCGCCTAGATGATAATGCAGAGAATGGCACACTAGAGAACTGATTCCAAATCCTGCATAAATGAATGTAGCATTCAATCATCAGGGGGAAATAAAAGCAGATGGGTGCACCAGGTGCTATTCACATGGTCGGTGCAAGCCTGGAAGGCGTCACCCTCTTCGTTGAGAACATGGGACCTGCTGACACCCCACCTGGGGATTTCCCTGGAGGTTTAGATCTAATCGTCGAAGAACTATTTTTTCTCTCTTGAGACCATTCTCTTACATATAAGACATCCTTGGCCACACCCTCCATGGATGTTCTCCTCATTTCCTCTAATAACAAAAATGCAGATACATCCTCAAACATTAATGCAAATTGAGTGGTACTACCAATTGATATAATCAGATTATCCCAAGAATCTGGTAGAGAATAAAACAAGGTAATACACTTATCTTCTTCCTCCATATTAATATCAACAAAGACAATTTGACTTACCAGAGTATTGGAGGAACTTAGATTCTTTGTCACAAATTCACCATCTTCCATCCTAAGATGATACATCTTCTCCGAAGAGATAACTTGTTTATCAGGGAATTTGAGTGATACAAATTCCCTAACCTTTCCCATAGCCTCTTTGTAGTGTCTTCTCTAGAGACATCCAACGACATCGAATCCAAGAGGCAATGGCAAATCATACTTCTCACCTTTCTTTCTAACGTTTTCCAATCTTCTTTCAACATACTAGTAGGTTTTATAGATGGATCCACAACAACCCACTATTCTCTATCTAGAAGAAGATCCTCCATATTTAGCTTCCACAACTCGAAGCTCTGGTCATTAAACTTATCTATTTTGATTCTTGAACTACCTAGCTTATTGTTTACACTAGATTCACTACATAAAGCTCCTACTTGAGCACAAGGTTATCGCGGACCCAAGATAACCTTGCTCTTCATAAAATGAGATAAACCCTAGAAACAGAGGCATGTAAGTTTTTAAATTGTGGAGTAAAGAAATACATACAGATTCTTAAGCAAATATAAATTAATCAATGGCTCATACACATAGTACGCAGAGATTTATGATAGAAACCCTTAACCGAGAGAAAACTAGCCTTTCTTGGTGCCACACCTTTCAACTCTTCATTGTATAAATTTCATCATTCACAAATACAATATATACAATATTTTAGGTATTCTTTAGCTATCAAAACCCTAATCCTTTAATCTTGGATTAGTTTAGAAAACCGCAAAAAATAGCAAACACAACTAAAAATAGCAAAAATTGCCCCAAAAACAATAATTACGAGGTGTTGCCCCGAACCTCGTCGGCCTCGGAAAAATCCCTTTACCTATCAAGGGAGGAAATCATATCCCCCCTAAGACCCCCCTCGAGCGGCGTCTGACACGCACGTACACCACCACTTGTATATCTTATGTGATCCAGATCTCCAACCCAGTCTGTATCAACAAACCCATGTATGTCCAACACTCTGTCAAATCCTGGTCTTCCTTGGTAGCACAATCCATAACTAGTAGTGACATGCAAATACCTTGAAAATTGTCTTTATTGTTGTCCAATGCTCCTTCTCTAGTTTTGACATATACCTACTCAAAAATCCCACTACATGTGCAATGCTCGGTCTAGTATAGACCATTGCATACATGTCATCTTCCTCTTCTTGTGTCTTGGGACAGTGATCTGTAGATAAATTTACACCTATGGGAATCAAAACCTTGATTGGTTTAGTTTCCTATATATCAAACCTCTGCAATATCGTCTCAACATATTTTCTCTGATCCAACTAGAGTTTCCTATTTGTTCGATCTCTTTTAATCTCCATTTCGGTAATGAAGTTAGCAACACTAAGATACTTCGTGTCAAATTTGGAGGATAATTGTAATTTCACCTCCTTGATAACATCCATGTTGTTTCCTACTAGCAACATGTCATTGACATACAACACTACATAAATGAATTGATTACCAACCTGCTTGGAATATGCATAGTGATCATCTATGCTTCTCACAAATCCCAGTTCAAGGATGTATGTGTCAAACTTTTGGTACCACATCCTAGGTGATTGTTTCTGGCCATATAGTGACTTATTTATCTTACATACCAGCTCTTTATTTCCCTTCACTACAAAGCCTTCTGGTTGCTTCATGTATATTTCTTCTTCCAGGTCCACATGTAGGAATGTTGTCTTGACATCCATCTATTCTACTTCAAAATCAAAAGTAGCATCAACATATAAAATAAATATAATAGAATTTAACATAGCAACAGGAGAAAAAATTTCACCAAATTCAATTCCCTCTACCTGGGAATAACCTTTTTCTACTATCTGAGTTTTGTATTTCTCCACTTTTCCTTTTGCATTCAAATTCTTCTTAAACAACCATTTTCTACCAACATATTTTCTTCCAACTAGCAATTCAACTAGATCCCAGGCCTCATTCTTATTCAAGGCATCCATCTCTTCAACTGTGGCCTTCTTTCGTAGTTTACTATCCTTTGAATTCACTACTTCCCTGACAGTGCTAGGATCATCGATCATCATTAGTAATAGATAAAGCAAATTTAGCACAAAAATCAAGTGGACTATACCTTTATGGTTGTCTTCTATCCCTCACCGATCTCCTCAATACTGGAAAATGAGGTTCCTCTTATTATTATTCATCTTCTTCTATTGAGTCATATTTTGCATCATCCAGCTCAAACTCTATTTTCTCATGTTCTTCTTTCCTTGGAAGGAGTTCATGTTTGGGAACATCTTTAACCTCTCTTAAAACAACATCCCAATTGTAGACAACCTTCTTAGTTTCTAGGCTCCAAATTTTATAGCCTTTTATATCATCTTTATAACCAGCAAAGATACACTTTTCATCTTTATTATCCAGCTTACTCATATTTTCCTTCGGAACATGTACATAAGAATCACATCCAAACACTCTGATATGTTCAAGAGAGTGTTTCTTACTAGTCCATAACTCGTGTGTATTTTTTTCATCCAACATTGATGAGGATGATCGATTGACCAAGTATCATACAATACCCACAGCCTTTGCCCATAATTCTTGTCCTAACCCACCACCACTAAGCATGTTCTCTTCTTTTTCCATCAACATCATGTTCATCCTTTCTGCAACTCCATTCTCCTAAAGTGTGTATGGAGCAGTCTTCTACCTTGCTATACAACACTTCTTACAAAATTATTTGAATTTATTTCCACAAAATTATCCACCATTATCCGTCCTCGATACATTTATTTTCTTATCTGTCTGATTTTTTACCAAAGCCTTAAACTCTTTAAATTTATCAAATACCTAAAATTTCTTCCTAAGAAAATAAATCCATGTGTTCCTTGAGAAATCATCTATGAATGAAACATAATACACAGATTTACCTAGTGATGGAACATGCACATGTCCAAACACATGATTGTGTATCAACTATAAGGCCCCCTTTACTCTTGTAACACCAAATGGGAATCATACATGATTATGTTTACCATATAAGCAATGTTCATAGAAATAAAAATCCATGGTGCAATTAGACATAAATTTACCAAGTAGTGTTCGAAGGCCATTTTCTCCAATATGTCCTAGTCTTTGATGCCACAACATGCTCTTTTTTGGGGGATAGTATGGATCATGTCTTCTTTATTTCTTTGCTCAAAGACAATAGAACTGTTACACCCATCAGTATAAGTACTTCCCAACAACTTATGTAGGGCTTTGCATCGAACTCCTCTCATCAATACCATTGCTCCTCGTACCATCTTACAAGCTCCCTTTCCTAATAAAGTATCCACGCCTCCATCATCCAACTTACTTATAGATATTAGGATCCTAGATAGATTTGGAATGTGTAGAACCCTAGGGAGAGTTCTAAGTATTCTATCTTTCAACAATAGTTTAACCCTTCCACGTCTCATGATTTTGGTTGTCGATTCATCCCCAAGGAAGACATCACCACCATCATAATTTTCATATTCATGGAATCGCTCCTTTTGAGGAGTCATATGAAATGATGCACCTATGTTGATCAACCATACACCATGATCTACATGTGTACCTGTAGATGCCATGTAAACATCACCTCCTTCTTCTGTGGAGTTTTTGGCCTCTATAGAAGAGGTATCATCAGATCCATTTGCTTTATCAACATTCTTAGACCTACAATATTTCTTATAATGCCCAGATTTACCACACTTCCAACATTTCCTCAAATATTTTCCTACAGATTTAGATCTCCCCCCGAAGACTTGTTTTCATTCCTATCTTGGGGATGACTTGTTACAAATAAAGCATTTGCTCTTTAACTATCCATTTTTTTCCACCTCATCTCTTCTCATAACAACGATGGTACTACATCCTCATACATCAATGCAGATTTAGTGGTACTACCAGTTGCTACAACCAGATTATCCCAGGATTCTAGCAAAGAACATAACAAGGTAATACACTTATCTTCTTTCGCAAGCTTAACATCCACATAGACAAGTTGAATTACCAGAGTATTGAATGCATTTAGATGCTCTATCACAATATCTCCATCTTACATCCTAAAATGATACAACTTCTTTCTAAGAAACAATTTTTTTACAAGGGACTTTGACTAATACAAATTCCCTAACTTATCCCATAATGCCTTGGTTGTAGTTTCTCCTAAGACATTTAGTAGCACTCAATCTAAAAGACACAATCGGATTGTACTCCTTTCCTTCCTCTCCAACTTCATCTAGTCTTTCATCGACATACCTACAGGTGCAATACCAGGATCAACAACAACCCATTGTTCTCTATCTACAAGAAGGTCATCCATCTTGAGCTTCCATAACTCAAAAATTTTCCCATTAAATTTCTCGATCTCAATTTTAGAACTACTCACCATTTAATTTCTATACACAAATCACCATTGCAAAGCTCCCATTGAGCCCAAGTTTATCACAGACCCAAGATAAACTTGATCTATTGAAATCGAGCCAAACCCTTAGCAACAAAGGCATCCCCTTGAAGCCAAAAATGAGCTCTGATACCACATGTAAGTTTTAAACATGTGAAGTAAATCAATACATACAAATTCTTAAGAAAAATAGAAATTAATCAATGGCTCTTACACATAGTACAAAGAGATTTACGTTGGAAACCCTTAACCGAAAGAAAACCAGCCTTCCTTGGCATCGCACCTTTCAACTCTTCATTGTATTAATTTCACCATTCACAATACAATATATACAATAATTTAGGTATTCCACAACTACCAAAACCTTAATCCCTTAATCTGGGATTAGTTTAGAAAACTACTAAAAATAGCAAAAATTGCCCAAAAAAAATTAGGGTGCTACAATGAACCCCATCGGCTTTGGGTAAATTCATTTTTCTATCAGAGGGAATAATCCTACCCCCCTTGAGTAGTGCCCAACCACCGCCCCGCACACACGTACACCGCTACTGGGGGTGGATCGTCAAATCTGACACAATCCCCAACACACATGCAAAGAATATAACACATACCCAACAAGGCATCACCTTGAAGTTAATAACCTCACTTTAATACCATTTGAAGAGTTTGATAAACTTATGGAATAAAAACAATACTAATATAATCTAAAAAAAACTTGAGAATAGCAATGGCACGGGAATTACACAAAGATCTACCCTCGAAACCCTTAACCAAGAAAGATAACCAACTTGAGAGTTGTACCTCTCACTTTCTCCTTATTAACTTCATCATTCACGATACAATATTTAGGTATTTTGTGGCATCCAAAACTCTAATATGTTAACCTAGATTAGATTACAACCCTAATTCCTTGACTAAAATTAATTTATAATGAGTCGAAAAACCATTGGCCAAAAAAACACAAAATGGACAAAAAAACAAACCCTAAAAATTACTTTCAGGAGCGCAGAATGACCAAGCCCCCTTTGCTTCAAAAACCTAAAAAAAATGCAACACATGTCCAACACTCCTTGGGTTTATCTCTCCTCAAGAATGTCCTTCCCCAATCAAAAAAAAATGAATGACCAAAACTTAAAAATTGATAAGTTTATTTTTAATTATGAAAAAAATCCCTTTAATATATGATTTGAGGGAAGAGGAACCCATCCAACTCACCAGTACTTAAGGATCATAACCCAGTCTTGTAAGAAGGTTGTCACTCCTTCATTAAATGATTCCTTTCTACCCTTGTCATGATTTGGAGTTAATTTATCCTCAACATTCATGAGTCCTTTTGTTTAGACATATTACTACATGGATGTATTGTTCTCCCAATTACAAGGAGAATTGTATGTGGAGAAAAATCTCATGGATCCTTTAGTGGTTACGCTTATGGAATATTTCTTCAATTCTCATGTACTAGTTTGCTACTTCTACAACCTTTGGAAAAAGTGGTATGATCTACATTCTTTGGTTTTAAGAACATAGAATCCATTTTTATCGAGGAAATCCTTTATTCACCCCTCGAAGAATTTCTCATCGTGGGTTTTATAGTAATTAAAGATAAAGAAAATGCGTTGAGGAACAACTAATGGTTATAAGGGAATGCAAGGTTATTCATTTAACCTTGGCATTGTGCTTTCAAACCCATGATATATAGGTCTTCTCATCTCTCTGTGTTTGGGAGAGGATCCTAAACCTCCTTCTTCATTTATGGAAAAAGGAATCCCTTCAATTGAGTAGGAAGTGCCTTGAAATATTTATTTATGTGTTCTTAAAGACTACTTCAAGCCCTAACATCGCTATGCAAGAATTTCTATTAAGGTGGATTTGAGTGCAAGCCTTCCAAAGGAAATACATATAGATGTGAAAGTTGTCATCTAAACCAAAAAAATTCAACTATAAGCAAGCACATTTTAGGTATAGATCTTGTTATGGTACTAGTCACTAAGTTATTTCTTACCCAAGCAAAATTTTAAGGATGTCGCCTCAAGAGCTTCAACCAAAAATCCTACAAAAAACCATAAGTCCACCTGATGGATTTGAAGTAGGTCAACATCAATGTGTTATTAAGTGCTAGAAGGCCCTAAGCATGTGACATCATGTGAAGGAATGAGTAATTTAGCCTTAGGGAAAGCTCCTTCAAGCCCATTGGCGATCCTTAAACTCCTATTTTTTAAGAGAAATAGCCTCGCGAAAGTTGATTGAATACCATCAAGATGTTTTGAAGGATAGCCTAAATTTCTCAATGTTCTACTAGGATAATTCAGTAAGTTGCATGGTTCCCCTTTCCAGAGGGAAAGGGTGGAGATGGATAGGATAATTCAGTAAGTTGCATGGTTCCCCTTTCCAGAGGGAAAGGGTGGAGATGGATAGAAGTTTAAAAAGGGAAAAACATCAGGCAACACTCATAATAATGCTTCAAAGCACATCTAAAATTCGAAATCAGTATTTGGTATTGAGAGGTTTTAATCTTTCAAAGACATCCTCTCCACCAAGAAGCAAAACAACAAGTAATACCAAGAAGGCTCCCTCTCAAAAGTAAAACGACATTGGGAGATCAAAGAATTAAGATCATGCAAAACATACTTAAGCTAAACTTGGTATCACTTTTATTTAAGGTTTAATAAACATGGTTACTGCATTGTAATTGTAACCTTTAAATTTAATGAAGAAATGGATTTATATAGAGAGGATCGTTTAACAATGATAAAAGCTTAAATCGATGTTTTTTTTTATTTAAACAAAAAAAAATTAAATAGAGTGGTTTAAATGTTTGATAAATTAGTTTTTATTTATTCATTTAGAATGATGGAAGAGAAACCAACATTTTTAGATTAAAAATTGGTAATAATTATTTTGGATTGATGGGATTGCAAATATCAAATATCAATATTGTAGAATTTAATTGCAGAGGCAATATTCGAGGATGTTGGATTATTTATGCATTAAAAACAACAATTTTATCCATCCAAAATTGTAGTTTCGGCAAAGATTGTCTAACCAAATTTCATTGATGACAAATAAAAAAGGTCAAAAACGTAAAATTTTAGCCTTCATCTTGTTCAATATACTTAAAAAAAAAACCATTTTAGGAGTTGAAGCTTGGAGTAAGTTAATCTTGTAAAAAATGAACCCTTTTTCTCACCACAAATCTAATAAGAATTGAGTAGAAATTTCAAGGACAACCAGAGTTCTACCATGATCCAAGGCTTATGCATGGTGGAACAATGTTCATGGGGGTTTTACCTCTGAATTGACCAAATCATCAAAAAATCAATGAAAATTCTTTATCAATGAAAACTTTTACTTTTTGTATCGTCAAACTTTGATGACTAAAAATAATTTGTTACAAACTTAAACAACTATGTTAAAGCTTTTAGATGCTATCAATATAGAATTAATGATAAAACCAATGTAGATCCATCTTAACTCAGGATCTATCATGCGTCAAGCGAGATCAAGTCCCTCGAGGTGAAAACATTTTTTAGATTGATAAAACTTGAGGAAGGTTTACACCTCAAGGGATTTGATCCCTCTTGACACATGATAGATCTAGAGTTATGGTAAACATTGAAATATTTTTTTGTTATTAATATTTTTTTAATGCCACATGTCAACTCCATGTTAATCACTGAAAGAATTACACATCTCCCCCATGGTAGCGTTAAAAAAAACATATTTATAACAAAAAAAATATTATGACACTGAAATATTTTATTTATGGCTAACATTAAAATATTTTTTTTGTTATTAATATGTTTTTTTAAACGCCATTGTCAACTCCATGTTGACCACATGATGAATTACACATCTCCCTCCTATTGGGTTGTAAAAAACACCTTTTAGTGCAACCAGCTTAGATCCATCTTAACTTTTGATCTATCATGGGTCGAGAGGGATAAAGTCATTTGAGGTAAAAACATTTTTTAGATTGAAAAAACTTGAGGAAAGGTTTGCACCTTGAGGGATTTGATCCCTCTCGACACATGATTTATCTAGAATTAAGATGGATCTACGCTCGTGTGTGTGTGTGTGTGTGTGTGTGTGTGTGTGTGTGTGTGTGTGTGTGTGTACACCACGTGTCAACTCTATGTTAAGCACAAAAGGAATTACACATCTCCCTCATATTGAGCAACACACCATGGAAATGTTTTAACAATAAGAATTTTTTTACTTTCAATTGCTTTATAGAAAAAGAGAAAGTTGATATTGAAATATTTTATTTATTTTATTAATATTTTTAGTTGGATGTGACTTGTCAACTCTATTTTAATAGAAAAGAATTACACATCTATCTTATATTGAAATGTAAAAAACACCTATCAATAGAATCATATATATATTCTAATTATTTTATATATATATTGGATATAAAATTATTTTTTGCTTATAATAAACATTGAAATATTTTATTTATAATCGATGTTGAAATAATTTTTTTTGTTATTAATATTATTTTTTTTTAAATTTGTTATTAACAAACTTGGAGCACGCTACACTGTGTTACCACATTCTCAGCTCGTTAATAAACACCATATACAAGTATTTATAATGGGTTTCTTTAAAAACGGTGATTGAGATATTAATCTTAACTAATCTTTTGATTTCTAAGATTGATTAATAGTTTTGTCTCATTATTTAAACTCTACATTGGAATATTATTTTTCTAGATGATGCCATGCGTAAGGAGGAAGGCACGTTGGGACCTGTGAGACAATTGAGTAAGTGCTTTAATTGAAAGTGCAACACATTTTTGGTCGTCATAATAAGGTAGGGTTTTACATTCTGAAAATTTATAAATGTGATATTCTTCACTTTAGAATATAAATGTGATATTCTTCAATTTAGAATGTAGGGAGGATAAGGAAGATGGAGGAGTAATAGTTTTTAGATTATAAAAAATTATGAGAAGGGTAGGAAGGTTTTTCTTAAGTTTATAAAAAATTATGAGAAGGGTAGGAAGGTTTTTCTCAAGTTTATTTTTAATAATAGGGAAGAATAAATTAAAATTTGAAAAGGGATTCGAGTATATAATGGTGAAATTACCAAGGGTTTAGAGGTTGTTTTAAACTTAGGCAAAACATTAGTAATGGACATCCATTGAAAGGAGATTAGGTAAAACATTAGTAATGGACATCCATTGAAAGGAGATTAGGTCTCTAAAAGAAGTACAATTCAATATGCAAAGGACAAAATATCAAAGAAGGAGTATTCTAAAGACACAAGGACATGATAATTCTTTTTCATACAAGATTTCAGAGAGGTGACTATCAGAAGATAGATTAATGTAATATACCTAAAATATATTACATGTATATAAAAATGTATAAATCATTTTGTATTTAGTCATATAAATCATTATTATATATTTACTATATGTAAATGATCATAGCCATACATTTTCTTTTCCATGTTATTCATTTTTACGTGAATACTTATAAAACTTATTCTTTTTTAAAGAAAGATTACTTTTTCCTTTTTTCTTTCCACGTTACTCACTTTTACTTGAATACTTATAAAACTTGTCTTAAGAAAAAATTATATTTCTTTTTTTTTTTTTTCTCCATGCAAAAATTTGTCCATAAAAGTTTTTATTTCTTCACATGCAATTTAAAAGCACTTGAAAAAAAAAATCCTTTATAATTTCATGTCCACTTTTTAAAAAATACATTATATATTTATTTTATTGTAAATAATGATAGTCATGTCCTTTGGGAAAGAACATGACTATCATTATTTACAATGAAATAAATATATATATAATAATTTATATGAGTATTTAGTACAAAATTATATATAAACCAAAATTAGGAGATATTGTATTGAGTAAAGGTTGTGGAAAAATTGTGCACAACAATCGTACAAAGGAGGGTCGTTCTTACAAAAACTAGGCTCTCATAGGCCTATGATGGATTGCTAAACCCAATTGTAATTAGAGAGTGCAGATGTTCAAAAAGAGAACCCACTTCAAAATTCTTTACAGTATAAACCTTCATAAGAACCCCTAAAAAAAATAAAAAAGAGCAGAACATTTGTTATTAACCAGGGGGAGTGAATCTTCATACTGAAGTCATCCATTGTTAACCCTAAAACTGGAGATTTCAATTCGACGAGTTTGAAGATGATCGAGAGAGAGGAGGCCACATCTAAACTAGGGGAGGTTTTTGGAGAAACCTGAATCCGGTGAAGGACAGCCAAAAGGTCTTCCAGTTGAGTTCTCAATGCTCCACATTTGTCCTGTAGTTGTTGCATAGACTGGCGATGATGGATGAATAATTCCAAGATAGAGATGACCTGAGTAGAGAGACCACCCATTCGAACTTGCAAATCCTGTGTCAACATCCTAAGGTCTTCAATGTGTTGTATTAGTTGGGAGAATTACTACTTGGCAATGGCACACCTCCTATATGTCATATGATAGGGAACAACAAAGAGTCGATGAGCTAGCAAAGCCTTAAGACCGATTGCAATGAGGAGGTCACAATATTGCAAACAGATGGTAGGGAACCACCCAAACTAAAGAATGCATGATATAGATTCCCAACCATGCACAAGAGGGAGAAGCCATAACAAAAAATCATGTCAAATCAAATGCCTAGTTCCTAAAATGATTATTACTACAACCAAACATGTTGGGTTGTTATATTCTTTGTAGTGAAAGAATAGTCATCTAAATGTCTAGTCGAGGTGGATTAATTGGGTAAATAATTAACCAATGAGTTAAGTCAAGTTGATGGTTAAGTCGAGGTTGAAGTCGAAGTGATCGATGGGGAAGTTGAAGGTCAACCAAATAGGAGGTTGACAGGAGTTCAAATAGAAACCAATTGAAGACTGATTAGAGGTCGACTGGTAATCCAACTGAAGTAGACTATAACAGAATCCTGAGATTGACGGGATTTGCAACCAATCATGTGCGTGGATCTATAACCATTTTTGGGTGCCATGATTTAGGGTTTTGAATGTTGTAAAGCCTATAAATAAGGTGTGTTGTAATTGTATTATGTTGATCAATCTTTAGAGGTTGATGGTCATGTAGATGAAAGTTGAATTGGTTGCAGGGTTGTTCTTGTGTAAAGAAAGAGAGTATGATGATGATTATGTCTTAGGTATAGACCAAGGTTAGTGATGTAACTCTTTATTCTGAAGGAATGAGACAACAAGAGAGTAAGACGCTCAGGGAATTTTGGTTTGATCGTTTGGGTTTCCAGTCTAAAACCTTTGTGTACTGTGTTTGTCATTTATTTTCTTGTTTAAATATGTCTTCTTTTTCCTAGTTGGTTTAGTGTGGATGTCTACTTCCTAACATGTGGTATCAGAGCCTATCTAAGATGTACTGTAACGAGTGGTAAGAACAGATCTAAGCTAAACCCTAGGTCTAGTGAGAGTTGTAAGTCAATGATCTTTAAAGTTGTGCTTGAAATAATGGCAAGCAGTTTGAGGATAGAGATCGAAAAATTCAATTGCCAAAATTTTGAGCTTTGGAAGCTAAAAAATGAATATCTCCTTGCAGATTGAGAACAATGGAAAGTGATATGTTCAGGTACCATTATGATAGGTATGTCGAGGGAAGAACGGAAGAAAATCGAAAGAAGGGAAAGGAGTATGATTCAACTTTGTCTTGTAGATTCGATGATGTTGAATGTCTGAGGTGAAGACTCGGCCAAGAATCATCGGGACAAGTTGGAAATCTTATACGAGTCAAAATACCTGGTAAACAAGTCATTCCTTAGGAAGAAGTTGTATCTTCTAAGGATGAGTGATGGGAACTCAATAACTAAGCATATGAATGTATTCAATACTATAATAAGCCAATTATCATATGTGGATATTAAAATCACCAAGGAGGCGAAATGTATTAGCCTAATAATTTATTTTCCAGACTCCTCAGATATCTTAGGTGTGGCTATAGAGATCAATTCAACCACATTAGCACTAGAAGATGTGGTTGCATCTCTATTATTAGAATAAATGAGACGGACGAACATGGAAGGATCGACCAAAGATTCCCTAATGGTGAGAGGTCAATAGAGATAAAGGAAAATTCTTCGGTAAAAAGTCTAAGTCCAAGGGTAGATCTAAATCCCCATTTCATACGACGAGAAGATGTTGGAAATGCGGTAGATTTGGTTATTACAAAGGGAATGTAAATTGAAGGTGTTATAAGTCAGTACATGATACAATGAGAAGCATTCAACTGAGAGAAAGACTACTCCAGATAAAAGAGGCGATGTATATATGGCATCAACCAATACACAGTCGGATCAAGATGTCATATGACACATCAAAGAGAATGGTTTTGCAAATATAAGAGATATGAAGGGGGAGATGTGTTCTTGGGGGATGACTCGACAACCAAAAGTATTGCATGGGGAAGATTCCAACTGATACCACGAGATGGGAGGATTAGAACCCTTCCAGGTGTGCTACATATTTCGGGTTTGGAAAGAAACCTGATATCTATCAACAAGATGAGTGATATAGGTGTGCACACTCTATTTCAGGAGGATACATGCAAAATGGTTGGGGGTGTGATGGTATTTATGAAAGGAGTTCAGATTGGAACCATATACAAGTTGTTAGTGAATGTCAACTCAACTGGATGCAACAACATTATTGTTATTGAAGTCAAATCGACTTTGACTCAACTCGAATTAACTCGATTTGAGTCGATAAAAAAGAACTCAATTGTTCTTCATCAATTTGACCCAACCTTGTTATGACACCAAAGGATGGGACACATTGGAGAAAAAGGACTTTGAGCTATTCAAAACAAAGGTATGATCAAAGGTTTTCTAATTGTAATCTGGAAATTGATTTTTGTGAACATTACATATATGGAAAACAAAATCAAGTTAGGTTCCCATATAGAGCTACAAGGGCAAAGAGGATTCTTGAATTAATTCATAGTGAAGTGTTTGGGCCTGTAACAGTCCCTTCACTTGGTGGATCCTTGTATTATGTCTCTTTCATAGATGATTTTTCCAAGAAGACATGGATATATTTCCTGAGGAAAAATCAAAGGTTTTCTAGAAATTCAAAGAGTTTAAATCTCTTTTGGAAAACCAAATAGATAAGAAGATCAAGGTGTGGAGAACTAATAATGGTGGTAAATTTTGTCAAAAGGACTTTGAGTTGTTTTTCGAGCAGTGTGGCATAGCACACCAAAATACCACACCATATACCCCACAACATAATGGAGTCATCTATAGAATGATTAGGACGTTGATGGATAAGGCAAGGAGCATGCTCAGTGGTGCTGGGATCGCACAAGAATTCTGGGTAGAGGCAGTAGATACTGCAAAATATTTGGTAAATAGGTCTCCTTCGTCGGCACTAGTCAACTCGATTCCAAATGAGGCATGGTTTGGTAAGAAGCCTTTTAGTTCACATCTCAAAGTATTTGGTTGTTATGCATTTGTGCATGTTCCCAAGGAAAAGAGGAACAAGCTAGAGAAGAAGGCATTCAAGTGTAGTTTCATTGGGTACATGGATGGAATGAAAGGATATAAGCTCTAGGATCCTGCATTGAGGAAAATAGTTTGCATTCAAGATGTGGTCTTCAAGGAAGTCAGAGGAACTTCCAAGCCTGAAGAGGTTCAAACGGAGAAAGAACCAAGGAAGTTGGTGTTTGAACTAAGGAACAAAGAAGATGATTCAAATGATTCGACTGAATCAAATGAAGAGGTGGAACAAACAACTCTAGTTGTAAGGAGGTCTAAACGAGTAAGAAAACTAGATGAGAGGTATAGTTCACTCGATTTTCGTTCTACATTTATATTAGCTTCCACTAACAAGGAGCCTAAGTCGGTTAGGGAGGTGATCGACTCAATAGAGGGTAAATTATGGAAGGACATTATGGTCGAAGAGATGGAATCCTTGCATAAGAATGAAATGTGGGATTTTGTTGAATTACCTAGTGGAAGAAAAATCGTCGGTACCAAGTGGGTATTCAAGAAAAACCTGAATGTGATAGGTCAAGTCGAGAAATTCTAAGCTCGACTAATAGCTAAAGGATATTCCCAAGTCAAAGGAGTTGACTTTGATGAGATTTTTTCCCCTTTTGCAAAATTGACTTCCAATAGAGTACTAATGTCTCTAGTTGTAGCACATGGGGTCTCCACTTAGTGAACCTGTGACATAGCACCTACATTCCTGGGATATTAAAGGATACCCTTAATTCCACAAGATATTGAAAAATGCCTGGCAAAATCCTTTTGTTGGACACCCCCCCCCCCTCCCAATACATATTTCCAATAAAAAACCCTTATTTTTACTAGATTCCCCTTTTTATACCCCCCAATACCTATAACCCCCTCATATCCCACATCACCCCCCCAAATACCTACAATATATTGACCTTATTTTTCTCAATTTAAAAATCCCCTTTATGTATGAATGTGATAATATATTGGTCGACAAGGTGAAGCCCTCGTGTTGTAGCATTTGATCTTGAGGTAGAGAAAATGGATGTGAAGATAGAGTTCCTACATGAGGACCTGGAAGAAGAAATCTACATGAAACAACTTGAAGGATTTTCAATAAAAGGAAAGAAAGAGCTAGTGTGCAAGTTGAAAAGATCCCCTTATGGTCTAAAGCTATCACAAAGAATGTGGTACCAGAAATTTGATACCTACATTCTTAGTTTGGGATTTATGAGAAGCAAGGTTGAACACTATATGTATTCCAAGAAATAGGGTATTCATTTCATATATGTAGCTTTGTATGTCAATGACATGTTGTTGGTTGGAAACAACATGAACGCAATAAAGGAGGTGAAGAAGCAATTATCCTCCAAGTTCAACATGAAGCAATTATCCTTTATGGTCTAAAGCTATCACAAAGAATGTGGTACCAAAAATTTGATACCTACATTATTAGTTTGGGATTTATGAGAAGCAAGGTTGAACATTATATGCATTCCAAGAAAGAAGGTATTCATTTCATATATGTAGTTGTGTATGCCAATGACATGTTGCTAGTTGGAAACAACATGAACGCAATAAAGGAGGTGAAGAAGCAATTATCCTCCAAGTTCAACATGAAGGATCTCGATGAAACAAACTTCATTTTGGGAATGTTGATCAAGAGAGATTTGGCAACTAGAAAGTTTTGGTTGAACCAAATAAAGTACATTGAAACAATCTTGAATCATTTCAACGTGTAGGATTGCAAACCACTCAAGGTGTCAATTCATGTGGGAGAAAAACTATTTTTTGAGCAGTGTCCAAAGACATAGAAATAAATAGAGGACATGGCATGTGTTCCCTTTGCAGTTGTTGTTGGTAGTATGATGTTCGTGATGGTCTGACTCAATCAGACATTGCTAATGCAGTGGGATTTCTTAGCATATATATGTCGACACCTGGGAAAGAGAATTGGACAACTTTCAAGAGAGTGTTCAAGTATTTGTGTGGCACAAAATATTATGCTATATCCTACCAAGGGAAGCCTAAAGTTGGTAAAGAAGTAAATGTACATGGCTTTGTTGACACCGATTGGGTTGGAGAACTGGATCGACGAAGGTTGACCAGTGGATATGTATTTAAGATGTTCAGTGGAGCAATCGATTGGATGATTAAGTGATCGGTGGTCGTAGCCTTGTCAACAACAAAAGTTGAATGCATGGTAGCCACTCATGGAAGAAAAGAAGCAGTACGGTTGCATCGACTGTGTTCAGGGATTGGGTTTGAGCAGAGAGCTATGAAAATAAATTGTGATAGTCAAAGCACAATATTTTTGGAAAATAACCCAACATACCATTTAAGGAAGAACCATATTGACGTAAAATACCATTTAGTGAGAGACATGGCGGAAATCAATAAGGTTTTGTTGGAGAAAGTAGACACATTGGAAAACATAGCAGGCTCTTTGACCAATTCAATGAGTGTTATGAAGTTCTCTTGGTGTAGAGAAGAAACAGGCATTGTTGTCTTGGGTCAGTGAATATATGTTCATGTTCTCTTGTTGTTAATATTATGGTAGCTGCGGGAGGTATTTACCTCCACGTGTGAACCTTACGAGAATAGAAGACTCCGGAAAGCAAGAGAAAACCATAATGAGTTGGATAAATACCCTAGAAGTCTTGTCGGCTCAAGAAGATAATTTATATTAGGTTATTAACCTCCAAAAGAAGAAGTCGGCTAGAAATAATAATAATAATTGAATAGACACATATCCAGAAGGAGAAGTCGGCCCTAGCAAATCTGGCAGAACCAGTATAAATACAGGGCATCAGTTCTCATTTGACAGTATCTTAGAATTGCAATTCCCAGTTTGGTGCGCACGTGTGGAGGAGAGCTGCAAGTGTAGCTACTGCAGCAGCAAGTTTTCAGTATTGGCTTGATTATCTCTTGGCTAGGGTTTGGACTATCTAATCAGCTTTGTGTGAAGCGCTATCCTTGGGGAAAGGTGCACTACCCTTTGTTTGGCTATCTATCCTAGGGTTTACTTACGGAGGAATTCTCAGTCAAGGTTAAGGTGCTCGGAGGGTGGCTTCGGCCTATGGTTGGGTGACGAGGGTATAGTCAATGGTAAAACGAGCACACCATATTCTATATTCTAACACTTGTATCAACAAAGAAGACAACAAGTGGGAGAATGTTGGGTTGTTATATTATTTGCAGTGAAAGAAAAATCATCCGACTGTCTATTCGAGGTGGATCGACTAGGTGAAGAATTGATTGATGATTCAAGTCGAGTTGATGGTTAAGTTGAGGTCAAAGTGATAGACCAAAAAATTCAAATTTAAAGTGATTGACGGGGAAGTTGAAAGTCAACCAAATAGGAGGTTGACTGGAAACCAACTAGAGGTTGACTTTAATCCAATTGAAGTCGATTGTTATAGAATCCTGAGATTCATGGGATTTGCAACCAATCATCTGTGTGGATATGTAACCATTTTTAGCACCATGATTTATAGTTTTACATGGTGTAAATCCTATTAAAAAGGCTTGTTGTAATTGTATTATGTTGATCAATCTTTAGAGGTTATTGGTCATGTTGATGCAAGTCCAATTTGTTCCAGGTTTGTTCTTGTGTAAAGCAAGAGAGTATGATGGTGACTGTGTCTTAGGTGTAGACCAAGGTTAGTCATGTAAATCTTTATTCTAAATGAATAATACAACAAGAGAGAATTATACTCAAGGAATGTTGGTTTTCATGTTTGGGTTTCCAAGTTAAAAATCTCTGTGTAGTGTGTTTGTCATTTATTTTCTTGTTTAAATATGTTTTCTCTTTCCTAGTTGGTTTAGTGTGGATGTTTTTTCTAACAGAACCCATGCATGGCCAAATGGGAAATCCCACATCCGATCCTAGACAAATGTGGGAAAGGGATAAAATGGAGTGTCGAACGGATGATAATAAAACAGGGTAACGAGGAGTTGAGTGATTGCATGAGATGAACATGATAGATGGCATCCATGAAGTGACACCAAGATATGACTAATAAGTGGGGGGGTAACATTAGAGAATGGGTAAAAAGGATAAAACACCATTAATCCTAAGTTCCCCCATTTTTCCTTTTGTTCCCAAGTTTGTCTGCCTATCTACAAGGGGATTATTGCGGAAAAAAATGTGCATGAAATCAACCTTCTCAAAGCTCTAGAGGAGAAGATGGAGTTCAGATGAGCATATCAAGGAAGGGTGCCCATATGTAAATGTATGATGGTATTTTTGGAGTATCCCAAAATAAAAATCCTTTGAATGTTGCAAGCTCTAGCTAAAGTGAGACCTTGGAGGAGGGCATAAGTCTCAGCTTGATTATTGGTGGCTTGGTCTAGATTCCAAGGGAAAGAAGACTCTACAATTCATTTGGGGCCGAAGAGCACCCCACCCGCTCCTACCATCCCATTATACATTATTATACATGGGTAATATAGTTTAGGTATATTACAATTAATGTTGGCCTTTTTGAATTGGGGCCATCTATATTGTAGAGTGAAGGAGGTAGAGAATATTCCAATGATCTCGAATAGTTGAGGCTCTCATTGACTGGTAAAGATTCTAGATGGGGAAGATATTTTGTATGTTTCATTAAAGAGTTGAGGATTCAATCCTTGGTTAATGATAAAGAATGTGAACCATGATTTAAGTTAGGGGGAGCGTTCAGATATCTATCATATGCCAAATTGAGAGGATGTGAGGATGTTAATAATAGAAGAAGGGAAAAGGAATTGAGTCTAGGTTTTATGGGTAGCGAGCAAGGGAAAATGTGTATAAGATCAAGGAAGGAGATAGTAAAAATAGTGTCCTAAGAGGACATGGGTGTGCACGAGGTTAAAAATATGATGAAGAAGGCCCTAACTAGATTGTTCATGGGGAAATAGGTGAAGGAACACTCATTGCAGTGGTGGTTGGAAAGGAACTGGCAGGAAATCCTAATGTATATTCCAAAATTCCATATGTTACATTGAGGATGGATTACCATTGAATTAAAGTGTGAAAGTGATGTGGAAAACCCACTAAGTATAAAGTGATTTTGGGGGTCGTCACTATTATTCCTAAAGCACTGGAAGTAAGGTTTTCACCCACAAAAAGAAACACTTTGTAAGCAACATGTTTGGGTATTATGACTAGCATACGCATGGAGTTTTGGAACAAAAACATCCTAAAAAACTTAGGAGAAGGTTTGGGTAGTTTTATTGATTTTTATGTGGACCTTCAAACCAAAGTGGATAGGTGGAAAAGCAAAATTTTAGTGGAAATGGACCTCCATGAGGGATTTCTAGGGGAAATGGAAGTTGTTTTGGGTGGGGGGGATGGAAATTTACTTAGACATTGGATGTTTGGAAATTACCTTTTAGGTTTCTGAAATTCTATAGTATAGGACACATCTAGAAAGAATGCACAAAGAAGGATAATAGGTGGGTATGGAGGAAGAACGAAAAGGCCTCCCGAAAAAAGAAAAAAAAACATTAACAAAAGTGGAAGTTGCATAGGATAATTTGGAATCAAAGACGAAATTAAAGCATCAGAAAAAGTGGAAGTTGCATGAGATACTTTGTGTTAGATGCCTAATCCTTGGGAATATGGTACTTTGCAAATATTGTTGTAATTATTATTTAGGAGGAATATGAAGAGTCATAGGTGAATAGGAAGAGTCATTTGGACCCCTTAGAAGATGAAACCAAAGGTTTCTTCATACGGTATTAATGAATGTCTCACTTGAATGTGATTCAATGCATGGAGTTATTCAATCCCCATCATGACATTGGTGTCAGAGCTTTGTGTCCTTTTGTTATAACTCCATGATCTTTGGAGAATATTTGTCATCATGTGCTACAATTTAAGTGCATATATTATTCATGTATCCCTATTCCTCCGCAATCTTCCTTCCAATCCTTACTTATGTGTTGAGATTGATTTTGACAATGTAGAGAAACCCTGAAATGCCTCCACATCCAGGAAACCCTAATATGTTATGTTAGTTGGAAATAAAATCATTGTCAGTCCGTTGTGCATTTTTTCTCTCTCCTCAGGCATTATAATTTGTTGTTGGTTGAGCGTGTCATTTGTATTATCTCTTGGAATCCATTTTTCTTCTTATCACCGCTACTACAAGTTTGAGGGCTCTTTCTCGTTGTTAACTTTAGCAATCCTTCATATCGCTACAAATTTTTAACTCTAGAAGTATGAGTGATTCCTTGAGCATAGGTGTAGGATGGCTTTGTGTTATATCCAGAAGCATAAAATAATCCTACCCTTCTCAAACCTCTTTAGTTTGAGACATGCATGCATAAGAAGAGTGAGGGGGATAAACATGAGATATAACCCTTTGGACATCTTTGGTGATAAACATGAGATATCACCCTTTGGCCATATTTGGTGATAAACATGAGATATCACCCATTGGCCATCTTTGGTGATAAACATGAGATATCACCTTTTGGCCATCTTTGTTGATGTGTGTGTGTGTGTGTATGCGCACGCGCCAACCATCCAGCGAAACTTGAGGAATTGCATATCTTATGAATATGTATGTAATCCATTCTTTGAAGTGATTGCATCTAGGAGGTGGTAAATCATAATCTTTCCCATTGCTTTCAGTTGTATTCTTGCTTGGATTAGAGCCCATAAAAACTCTGAACATTGGCTTGTGTCTCCTACAAATATGTTTTTTCCATGCACTAGCCACATTTAAACCCACACGAGTTTAGATCTATCACTGGCAAAGGTAATGAATCATTGGTATATCAAAATATGTACTTGTAACAATAAGGGTTTATGTGGAAAAGGGAATTCAGACCTATACACATATGTTGGAAGATTTCAGACCTTGGCATCCACTAGATTCTTTGTAACTTGGTTTTAATTTTGTTAAAATTGTATGAAGAGAAATTAAGCGAAGATAATAATTTGTTGATCCTTTGTATGAGGATAGTTCCATTTTGACAACTTATGCATATGGATTTGGAAGCATTCAAAACAATCAAATAAAGACTCAATTGATTATAAGACCACCAAGCATGAAAGATGATTTTCTTGTTAATAGTTCTCATTGATATGCATTGATATTCATGTTAGATAAAAGTATGTTGATTGCCAGACATGATAGAAATTACAGGTGTCTCGACTAACATTAGTTTAAAATCCCACAACTCCATACTTCAAACATGGAGCCATTGAGAACAAGTAATATTTATTTTTTTTAAGTAATCTTGTTTACGAAAAATGCATTCTCTTGTCTCAATTGTTGGTGTGGTGCTTAGTGGAAAAGAAAACTAACTAGAATGGTCAATAAATATAGAGCACACTTTTATCTTCAATGATATTTTGGATGACATTTGTGATGGTGACACCAAACCTACCAAACGGACAAAATACAGAGAGCTTGCCATGTGGATGAATAAAGACAAAAACACGTAGGCCTTGATTGTTACTTCTATAAGTGAAGGGGTGATTTGTCATATCATATTTATCAAATATTCTTAGATTTCTTTGAATAAGTTCAAATATATGTATGATTCACATTCAGAACTCGAGCTAATTCAATTGCTAATGAATCTCTTCAACGGAGGATAATGATCCCATGGATTTAGCTTCCAAAATTAAAGCCATCATGCACAATGTTGATGCTAATCGTGTGAAGATAGACATTTCTCTCATAGCCTTCATCAAGCCCCTCTAGCCCCACATACTCTCACTATATTGAATGAATTCAAGCTAGTGGACAACTGAAGTCCCTCGATTTTGACTCTTTAGTGGAGAAAAATGCAAAACATGCGAAGGATTTTGAGGAAAATACAACTCGGTCCATTGGAGAGACTACGTGCCTTGCTCAAAAAGGGAAGAATCAATCACATGATTCTTCAATAGGATAAGGTAGTAAGAGAGGACATAAAAAGAAGAATTTCAAAGGTAGGCGGGGTAGGTACAA
The DNA here is from genome assembly GCA_009831015.1 of Picea engelmannii. Taxonomy (NCBI): domain Eukaryota; kingdom Viridiplantae; phylum Streptophyta; class Pinopsida; order Pinales; family Pinaceae; genus Picea; species Picea engelmannii. Next base: position 111 of record WSFP011404118.1, on the reverse strand, counting down.
TCAAGGTGAGAAGTATGATCTTCACTATGTTCATTGGGGAAAGAATGGGTCACATGAAGAAAAGACATGAATAATCCCATGGGAAAACATCAAGGACAAGCAAAAATAAAA
>WSFP011404117.1:0-25881 GCA_009831015.1 Picea engelmannii | reverse complement strand
CGCTTTGGTAAAAAATGCAAGTAAGAGGGCCAAGGCCATGTATGCATGTGTAGAGAAATTTAGGGTCATAACACCAAACACTTCCCCTTATTTAGAGGATGGTACCCAAGGTAAACCAGATTTTGTAGAAAGTCAAGGATTTTATGATAACTTACTCATTTTAGAGTTCCACATGTCACTTGCGAGAATTGAACCTAGGTGGGGGGGAAACACCCCTCAACACAAACCACTTGAGCTAAACCCAAATGACCTCATTTATTTCCATTTATCTTCATCAATCCTTGTTTTGACTACCATAAAGAGAGTTTATTCTCTATCCTTATCAAAACTGCTTTCACTGCTTTCTTCAGACGAGTCAGCAACCCCTTTTGAGTAGAGGCTATTCTTCTGCTTATAAGAGTTCTTCTTATTTTCATGCTTGTCTTGTTTGTGGTTATTTTTGTGTCAATGTTGTTTGCTCCCTTTATTTATGTTACAGTCTTCTTCATCATCACTACTTTCATTTTTCCCATATGGACACTTAGAAACAAAATGTTCTACTTTTCCACAATTAAAGCATTTAAAGGGTAGCTTACCTATGTATTTGCTAGATCCCTTTTTGATATTTCTCACAATGTGTGCTTCCTATGTGTATGATTCATAGATGGAACAATCAATTGATTTATATTCTTTGTTCTTCGTTTTCTTTGAAGCTTTGAAAGCCACTTCTTTCTTTGATGAATTTTCTTTTTCAACCCTCATTTCATATGCAGTGAGAATCCCATGCAATTCATCCATTGTTAATATGTCAAGATCCTTCATTTCTTCAATAGCAGAAACTTTGGCATCGACTATTAAGGGGAGTGACCTTAACACCTTTTGTACAATGATCGATTCTTCAACCATTTCACCGAGTCTTATGATGGTGTTGACAATCTCATCCACACGTAGGAGATAGGGTGCAACATTTTTTTCGTCTTTCATTTTCAGACTCTCAAACTATTTTCTATGAGTTTGGAGCTTATCTTTCTTGACCTTGTCATTGCCTTCATAGAGGTTTTGAAGTTTATCCCAATTTTTCTTTATCGATTTTTAATGAAACTCTGATTCTAACAGACTGTACAAGATGTCATTCATGGATTTTGCATTTTTTCACTAGACTCTTTCCCAACCATATCCATTGGTGAAGTTTTTGGGGTTGTAAACCAATCATGATTGATTCCAAAATATTGAAACCAATGACCATTAGATATTTTCACATCCTTATGCTCCAGAAGGAATAGTTTGTCTTGTCAAACAATCGAGCCCTGTTTGTAGAGAAATATTCTTGATCATCCATGTGTACTCCCAAGATCTACCTACCAGTGGTTAGACTATTTGCAAAGGAACTCGCTCCGATACTAATTGTTGAGCACACACTTATACTGAGGGGGGGGGGTGGGTGAATCAATATAAGGTTATATTTTTCTTTTTAACAATCTTTAATCATAATGAAGCAATCACACAAAATCTAACAACTAGAAGACATAAGATTTTACATGGAAACCCTTTTGGGATAAAACCACAAAAAAATCTCTTTATAATTTGTAGGCACCAACCCACTATTACAAATATTTGTAGGCACCAACCTACTGGAGATACCAATCCCCACTGTTGGATTTTTGCAGGCACCAACCTACTAGAGACACCAATCCCCACTGTTGGATATTTGTAGGCACCAACCTATTGGAGACACTATTCCCCGCGGATAGATTTTTGTAGGCACCAACATATTGGAGACACCAATGCCCACTGCTTGATGTTGGTAGGAACCAACCTACTTTCAATCTTGCAAATTCTTATTTCAAAGGTTGAACATCTACATTTCCATCACAAGTCTTCTTGTTGATTTTGTCTTCACTAGGTATGCTCGTTGATTATTCCTTAGCTCTGCCTTCATTGGATCCTCTTTCTTATTCTTCTACTTCTGTCTTAGATATTCCTTCACTAGATCTTCTTGCTTCTTCTACTACTTTTATCTTAGATTTGCCTTTACAAGTTGTGCTTGCTAGAATTCCATATCTACTTGCTAGAACACCATATCTACTTTTTAGAATGTGTTATCTACTTGCTAGAACACCATATCCGATCTTCGCTAATATTTAATCATCCCTCCTTTAATGATATTCAATTGTCACTCCTCATATGATATTCAATCGTCACTCCTTTCACTTCTTCAAATTTTATTCATAAGAATATTACATTTTCACCCACACACTTTTTCTCACGATACTATTCTCCTTTTATGTTTTATCATAACCCTACATGAACAATTGTGTTTATTAAAAAAGACACGACATCCATTAATTAAATAATTAATTCCCCCTTTTTTAATTCACTTTTCAAAATACCATGGGTTTTAAAACCATGGGAAAATACCATTTTGCTTTTTGATTTCTTTACGTTAATTCACTTTTTTTTTATTATCTTTTAATACTCTTTTTTCATGCAACTTCATTTTTTTTATTTTGAAGTCACCTTTTTATGTAAAGTCACCTTTTTTCACATAAATTCATTTTGAATTCACCTTTTTACGTAAAGTCACCTTTTTCACATAACTTCATTTTGAATTCACCTTTTTATGTAAAGTCACCTTTTTTTCACGCAACTTCATTTTGAATTCACCTTTTTACATAAAGTCACATTTTTCATGAGATATTTATATTTGAATACTTACATGATATAAGTCCTTTGACATCAATGGCAATAATTTGTTCAACAATGTCATCCAGATTGGTGGGGGATGTTACACGTGCTCTACTACCTCATCCTAGAATGCTCACGATGGATAGAGTTGGGAGACTCTCTAATAGACTAGATGAGAATGTCTTAGCTCTCTCTCATAAATTTAATAATTTGAAATAGGACCAAATGCATAGCACAACCTCCACCAGGGATTCAAGGGAATGAGCATGCCACGAGAAGACGTCCACCTAGTGCTATTGCCCCATGCTCTACAACACTGCATCGTCCATTAAAGCTCTAACAAACCCTCCAAGAATATGCCTGTTTACTTGCTAAAACATGAATTTTCCATATATATAACTATTTTCTAATTTGGTAAACCCCCTTAAATTATTGGAAATAAAAAATGGGAGCAGGCCTTTCAAAATCTCACTGCGGTTACATGACAATTGTGTCTAAATATGCCAGTAAAAAATCCACTACAATGCTCCTCTCATTATCTTGGTGATTTGACAAATATACATGTAATAATAGGCTGTAACAACTTATTAGGGTGCACTACCTCCAACGTGTCACTACATTTTTTTTTCTCTATTTCTCTACCCGCTAAGCATACAAAGGAAACTTGTTTTAAAACCCAAACCGATTAGAAAATACTAATTAAAACGTTGTTGCATGCACCATGTGATGATTATAACTTGCTGAAGTGTGTTACCTAAAAGCGTTATTTTTGTAGGAGAATATGATGTTGAAGGGGGGAGTATGTTGTTGATTAACTATGAACTTGAAACTTGCTAGAAATAAATCATCTCTAGCACTCTTGTACCTAATAATAAACCCATAAATTCTACTATTTAATTGGAACAACAACCTACTCGAGTGTTCCCTTTATCATTGCTTTCTAATAAACGTTGAACAAAGGACCATGGACAAGATTAATCCATCAAATTCCTCCTAAAATATGTTATATGCACACTAGAATAGGTAAAATGGAAGGGCAAACCTCTTAAAACAAGTTTATCCAAGAATAACCCCATACAAATCTTGTAGACGAGGCTTTAAAGTTACATGTGTTAACTAGAGGAAAAAGCGTGAGTTGGGGACATAGTTAAGGCTTTCCACCAATAAGGCATACCCCTTTTAGGATATAACAACATACGTATGACAAGGTCTCTCTAAGAAAATGGTATACCTCTTTTTTCAATATTTCCGAAGTCAACATATCTTACTTCTCTTTGATTTAACTACACCTCTTCATGATATGACTACAGTTGTAAGGTTTGAGGTCCTTGCCAAAGTTGAATTTTTTTAAATAGTAATGTTCTCAAAGTCACGACAAAGAGATCAAGGTTTTAGTGGTGGGTTATTATGTGGAGTGTTAACGTCGTAGTTCATTGTATCATTATTTTTACCATTTCATTGTTTTAGTGGTGGGTTATTGTGTGGAGTGTTAACGTCATAGTTCATTTCAATAATGAAAGGTTCAATTGAATTTGATGTAAATGCTTTTATTCCATTTTTCTTAAAAACATTCACTTTTACCCTTTATCTATAGAGGGAGGTATTTGGTGGAGATTATTCAATGAAGCTCACTTACAACTAGAGTTCTGAATGGCTATTACACCAATAAATTTCATTAGTGTAAGAGGGTTCAAAGGCACCAGGGTTTGAGCCTATGGCTTTGATACCATATGTAATGGTCCAAATTCATATTTCAATTAAATTCATAAATAAACTTAGCAATTTGCAACCATTAAATGAAGAAAGTAGAAATACATTGATTATAATCACATAATTGACAAGAATGAGTGAGTGGTGTGAATATTACCTGAGAGTTGAAGACATCGACTTACTTATAATACTATACATGTCTAAGCATTGCGCTCCAAGATTTGATCCAACATTCCGCAATAGAGTGTGGGGGACATATCTCCTCCAAACCAACCCATTAGTCATCACAACTGAGATCCCCCAAGCCCTCAATCAACTACCTATGCCAACTTCCAATAATTTCCATCAATTGCACCAACACATGATCCGCCATTTCCTTTTCCACCTTCAATATATAGATTTATTCTTACCATCTATGCAAGAAGTTCCATGTACAATTTACACTTTTTATTTTTTTTCGATGGAATAAATTGCGGGAAACCCTCCAATTACTTCCCAACATGTTGTGGATGGTAAATGGGGTAAATTGTCGGCCCTGGTTACGGGGCCTAACTCGGGGGGGACATTGAGTAAGGCCCAACAATATCAACAATATAGATGCTCAGGGACTTGACCTTAAGACCTCTTGCATTATAACCTCAACACTCATCCACTCGAGCCAACCCGCCAGGTTGTGTTACATTTGTTATTAACCATGCAATTTCCTTTTTCTTAACCTTTCTTAATTAAGTTTTCCATAAATCTATCTTTTTCTTATTTTTACCCTTTTAATATATTAATAAAGTAATTCTTTTTATTTATTTATTTAAGGTTTTACTTTATTTACTATTTCTTTTATTTTTATTTTTATACCGTTTGTTTATTTATTATTATTATTATTATTACTACTACTACTATTTATTTTTATTATTTATTAAATAATATGGGGCATTACATGATCCCTGTTGAGATTGAGTACTTATGACTATTGTTGTCAAGAATTGGAGTCCCCTTCAAAAATGTCTATGAGTGGAAGACACATTCATATTCCTTACATTCTTTTGGTTCCTTTGGCTAGACCTTTGTGCTAATGATGGTAATATGACATTTAACGTCGATGATTCATTTTTCCTTTTCTTACTCAGAATTAGAGTCTGAGCTAGAATCATACTCTAAAGCTTCCAACTTGGACACCAATGATTTCTTGGAATGACATTCATTAGTTTTGTGTCAAGGGAGTTTTTGGTTCTCATACCACTTTCTATCATTGTTATTTGACTTCATGTTATGTGGTTTGAATCATTTGTTTTGAGGTTGGTTATCCTTGGTCTGTTATTTGTTTTTCCAGTTAACATCTCCTTTACCATTCTTTTGTTGTGGATGATTTGTAGACACAAACTCTCTCTTACCCTTTTGCCGAAACGTTTTCTCAATCTTGACGACGTAGCAATATGCGAATGGCATTGAAGAGATGTCCAAAAGTTACATTTTTGTTTGAATGTACTTGTGTAGGAAACAACAATTTAAAACTAAGAGCCACTTTGTGTTCTTGATACCTAGCTTTGAACACAAGGTATGGAAGGTATTGGGGTACTCCAACATTGCTTGTTCCTTCTCTTAATGCAAAGTTTTCCAACTCATGTGTTTGTCATCATAGTTTCCAATAAGGTAGAATTCCTCCTTGAGGAAATTAATAAAATTTGCACAAGTAGGTTCTATCCCAAATGCTTCATATTTATATTCACCATGTTGCACATAATAAGTTCCCACTGATATTTTAAATAGATAAGGGACTTAAGAAGCATGAAGGTGATTTTCTCATTATTGGAATTTTTTTTAACATAGTAATGACCCTCTAGTAGACTTAACCATTTATCCAAATAATCTCTATCTATGTTGTCTTTAGACAAAGAAATTCCAAATTTAACTTGTACCTTGAAGGGAATTGTACTTCTGAAGTGAATACGTTTTGAAGGTGCCTATATTACCATTGGGAGTCGTCGAAGGACTTGGGAAAAACTATCTTTCATCTTGTTCCTCTGTCACATGAGGGATTTATCAAGTAACATATTGATATGATCTCCTACTCTCTCATATTTATTTTCATCCACCATGTGAGGTCGCTTCGGTCGATGAGGGAAGTCTTCACCATGCTTGGTTAGTTCAAGGCCCAACTCCATGTACCCTGACCTTGTAATGGACATGCATGAAAAAACAACAAAGAACAAATTTCTCTGATTCTACTGATTCAAATTATGTTTAAAATGAAATGAAGATAGAAATACTAGGAAAAATAACACAAATATATTACTAAGAGAACAATAATATAATGAAACACAAACTCTATTAATTAATGTAATAACAATGTTTCCAAAGGAATCATCTAATATCCTTATTTCCTTAAACATATGGCCATCAACTAAGAGTGGAACAACATTTGTTGTTTTTTAATCTGAGGGGGATATAGGGCACCCGACCTGACTTAAAGTCCATGATGGCTTCCACCACCTTTCATTAATCCATCAATCCTTGTGGGAGTAACCACTTTTGTGATATTTGAACCCTAGTAGGGTGCTAAGACAATTCCCCACTACACACACACACACACATGCATGTATATATATATGTGTGTGTGTGTGTGTGTGTGTGTGTGTGTGTGTGTGTGTGTGTGTGTGTCTATTAAAACACCACACGAGTTCTGATACCAACTTGATACTTAAATATCAACAAACTATGATACTAATTCATCCCAAAGAATCCTTAGATGCCAATTATTTCATATGCAGATACTAAAATATCCGACCATATTCGTGAATATAAGTGAAGATCACTTGACTATTTGCAAAATATCATGTGAATGTCTTACTTGTCCATAAACCCATAAATTGATGAATAACTTGAACTGTAAATGAGATAATTCAACAATAAAATAACTCAAATGCACATGTAATTGACATACATCACTGCATCTTCAAAGTCCTTTAAATAGTATGATTGTTCTTCATCATCCCAAAATTCCAATTTACATTACAATATAGGCTTACAAAAAAACAATTTTAAAGATGCTCCAAACATCTGATGCTCAAATGAAAAAATGGAGTACATTGTTGAATTCTTGGCGAAAAATCATGCAAAATTGATATTAAATACATGAAATTCCATCAAGTTGACCCTTGCCATGCTTTACAGTGTTACCTTAATTCCTTGTAGCCTTGGGATGCATTATGAGGAAAAAACCGCATTAATTGTGTGCTGAGATGTGTGCACACAAATCCATTGGAATGTGTGTGTACAGCCTTGGGGTGTGCACCATTAAATAGGCGTGGCCCTCTAACCAAGTTCTGAAACTTATGCTTGGCATTAATTACAAGATAGTTGAGTTCATAACCAAAATGTAATTATAGCGAAGTTGGTTAAGTTGTTTGGGTTATATGTGGCAAGTCAAGGGTTCAAGCCCCACCGAACACCACATATTTTGTTGATTTTATTATTTGACATAACCATATATGGTATGGCATATCCTCCATGCGAATTTCGTTGGTATATGGTTATAACATAAAATTATATGTTATATATAACTTCATAACAATATAATACTCCCATGCGAACTTTGGTGATAGCCCCCCGCATTATGATATGGTTCATGTGGTTGTATATACAGCCTGAGTGGGCCTAATGGTTAAGAACATGTGTTTCCTCTTAAGAGATCATAAGTTCAAATCCGGAGGGGGGTAGGGTATGTATACCTCTGTAGACTTTACCAGTCAAATCGCTGGGCGGAGGGGGGTCCCTTGTCCCACAAACAAGGGAGTCTCATACACCAATTTGGTGTGGCTTGGCCGTGACCTTAAAATAGATTATTATTATTATTATATATAGGGTCGAGGGCTTAGTGGCCATCCATTTGAATTTTAATATAAACTTAAATGTATAGTTTTCCATATAGATATTAAGTCATATTGAATGGTATGTTGGTGTGAAGGGCCATGGGGTCGAACCTTGTTGACTCCAAAATTTTACAACACATAAACCATATAGGCCAATGGGAATTTGCCACGTGGTATCTTCCCATCAGCTACCTAATGCCACGTGTCAACACACATGCCATTAGACCACTCGGATGCCAACTCAACCTACCAAATCATCTTCCTAGTCAATTAATCAGTCCATGTGGCACCTTGGGGTGTGGCCATGTCAATTGTACAATGGACATGACATGTGTTCTTTTACCCCCCTTGACTTTTTACTTTGACCTGAACTTTGACTGCCCATAACTTTTGCATACGAGCTCTGTTTGAGGTGTTATTTGCAGTGTTGGAAAGATGGAAATGAGCTCTATGCATTGATTCCATTTTTGAGACAATTTGAGATGGTCGAATTTTGAGCATTTATGGATCCCCTAGGACCTTAGTGAGTGTTCTAGATCCTTCTGGACCTTTATGAGCGTTCCTTAGATCCTCCTAGATTACACCTTCCCACTAAAGAACTTTTGGACCTCCAAAAGTATATATATTCAACAACTTAGTGATGATAACTCTAACTCACTCTTCCATCTTACTAAAACGCTTTGATCAATAACTTGGTGATGAAGCTTCTTCACTCTTCCATCTTGCTGATTCTTTTGGAATTAAGTCTTCGATTTGGGTCTCTGATCTTAGGTACTAGATCAATGCACTTTTCTCTGCTTCTATAGAATATAGCTCTGACTCTAGCCTCTGACACTTTAGCTAATATGATATATAGCTCTTGTTCTGGCTCATAAATTTCCAAACTACAAAAGTCTTGTTCAATGAATCTCTGCAATACATGTATCATGTATTTCAACATCCACTCCCATCTCCTTCTGCCAAAGATAGTCCATCTCATCCAATATAAAACCAAGTCCAATGTTGATCTATGCTTTTCCCATTTGAACTCTCTATTATGTATTGTTGATGTATTTGTAGAAGTCCCCAAATGAATACTTTGTTCATTGTTGCTCCTGCCTTGGGAAAACAATTTTTCCTGTACTGTTATCATATGTACCTGCCTTGATTTCTTCTATTCAAGGTATACATCCATATGAACATCACATAGTATTTAAAGATGCTTATAACATGCACCTTTATATACCTCTTAAAAGAGGATTATTCAGAAATCAAGTGAGAATGCTTTCGCCTCACTTGTTCAGTATCATTCATCTTTCCTTCTTGGATAATGAGCACCAGACTCATCAAAACCATAATGAAGATTGAAACAACACTGTTGAGCAAGTTAATAATTCCCTTGAATTAAAAAACTCTACCATTCATTGTTGTAGTAGTTGATCACACTCCATTGATTAGTAATAAACTGAACAACACAACTGAATATATCGATGTGAAAGAGAATGAGCCATCAACATATATACCCTTATTAACATGAACAAAATCAACCAAAGGACCTATTCTTCTTTCAACCATAGGCTGCAAATATGGATCCTTGATACTAGCATTAGCTAGCATGTGCCTTGTAGTGAAAAATGTCAAATTCGTCTTCATCTGATGAGCTCTCACACGAAGTCAATCCCATCCTTGAAAAGATGATACTTGTTCTATCCCCTGTAGAAAATGGCCTTCTTTTCATACAAGTATGGACTTCCCAAAACCATCCTGCAAATGTCGAGTGGAACCACGTCTAACTCTACTTGATCAATGAAACTCGATGTGATCATGAACCATAACTTGCACTGTTTAGTTACATGTACCTAAGCATTATCACAAATCCAACCCAAATGATACGGTCTCAGATGAGGCTTAGTTTCAAATCCCAAATTCTGAACAACTTACTCTGAAATAAGATTCACTTATGATCCACTATCAACAAGTGTATCAATCTTAGTGTGCTTTGACATAACTCATAAATGAAACAGTTCTTTTCTTTGCCTTCTATCAAGGACTACTTTAGATTTTGCAGAAGAAGTATGGAAATTGAAACTTGCAACATAATATTTACCTTTGATGCCCATAGATGTAACCTTAGATTCATCCTCGAAATCTGATCCAAGATCTTGTACTATGGTCGTGGTATTCTTATTACCCTTTCTAGGTTGAGCCCACTTTGGTTTCAATTCTGGATGCAAATTCCAACAATGCTTCTCATTATGTCATTTCTTCTCGCAATGAGAACATGTATGTTTCTTCCTTATTTAACCTTTGACTGCTTCTCAAAGTTATGTGGATTCCTTTTGCCTTTACCACTAGTTCTCTTGCCATTCTTTTGATCCTCATACATTTCTTCCACCATGGTCTTCATTGCCATGAATGCATAAAATAATGCCTCTTCAGCACCGAAAGGATTTGGATTAGAAGAATCCATGTCTTTTGTTGAATCCATTTCTTGCTTTCAAAATGCATGCCTCAAACTAATCTCAAGAATTTTATCTTCAAACGATCCTTTACCAAGATTGAGTTTGGAGTAAGCATTCACTTGCAAATAAACATCAAAACCAACTTTGATACCACATCTCTCAAAGAAGTGGATCAAACAACCTGCTATGATACCACATGATATGGAAATACCACTCGAGCTATGATACCAACTTGATCCTTGAATATCAACAAACTTTGATATCAATTCAGCCCAAACAATCCTTAGATGCCAATTAGTTCATATGTAGATACCAAAACATCTGACCAAATTCGAGACTATAAATGAAGATTGCTTGACTATTTGCAAAATATCATGTGAATTTCTTACTTGTCCATAAACCCATAAACTGATGAATAACTTGAACTGTAAATGAGATAATACAACAAAAAATAAAAGAAATCAAATACACATGTAATTGACATACATCACTACATCTTAAAAGTCCATTTAAATGGTATGATTGTCCTTCATCATCTCAAAATTCCAAATTACATTACAATATAGGCTTACAAAAACACAATTTTAAAGATGCTATGAAAATCCGCTACTCAAATGGAGAAACAGAGTACACTATTGAATTCCCAGTGAAATATCGTGCAAAATCGATATTAAATACATGAAATTCCGTCAAGGTGACCCCCGACACGCTTTACGATGTTACCTCAATGCCTTGTACCCTTAGCATGCATTACGAGGAAAAAACCTGTCGAAATGTGTTCCTTCATTGGAACATGTGCACAAATCCCTTGGAATGTGTGTGTACATCCTTGGGGTGCGTGCCATTAAATAGGCATGCCCCTCTAACCAAGTCCCAAAACTTATGTTTGGCATTATTTTCAAATTAGTTGAGTTCATAACCAAAACACAATTATAGCGGAGTTATTTAAGTTGTTTGTGTTATATGTGGCAATTCGAGGGTTCAAGCCCCACCAACCACCACATATTTCATTTATTTTGTTATTCGACATAGCCATATATGGTATGGCATATCCTCCACGCGAATTTCATTGGTATATGGTTATGTTATAGTTATAACATGTAACTATATGTTATACATAACATTTAACTTCATAACGATATAATATTCCCGCGCAAACTTTGGTGATAGCCCCCCGCGTTATAATATGGGTCATGTGGTTGTATATAGGATCAAGGGCTTAGGCCCTCATCCCTTTGGCCATCCATTTGAATTTTAATATAAAATTAAATGCATAGTTTTCCATATAGATATTAAGTCATATCGCATGGTGTGCTGGTGTGAAGGGCTATGTTAAGACCTTTGGTGGCTTTGGAGGTAATGGGGTTGAACTATGTTGACTCCAAAATTTTACAACACAGGCCAATGGGAAGTTTCCATGTGGCAGCTTCTCATTGGCTACCTAATGTCACATGTCAACACACTATTAGACCACTTAGATGCCAACTCATCTACCCAGTCAACTGATCCGTCCATGTGGCACCTTGGGGTGTGACCATGTCACTTGTACGATTGTGCCACATGTTAATGTACATACATGACACTTGTCCTTTTACCCCTTTGACTTTTGACTTTGACTGCCCATAACTTTTGTACACGAGCTCTGTTTGAGGTGTCATTTTCACTGTTGGAAAGCTGACAACGGGCTCTATGCATTGATTCCATTTTCGAGATGATTTGATATGGTTTAATTTTGAGCATTTATGGATCCCCTGGGACCTCTATGAGCGTTCTAGATCCTTCTGGACCTCTGTGAGCATTCCTTAGATCCTCTCTCTCTCTCTCTCTCACTCTCACACACACATATGGCAAGTTCCCTTTACATAGTAAAGACATCAACCTCCCTGACACAGGCCTCCCCTTCATAACAAACATAGCTCAAGAAATGAAATGATTAGATGACGCAAAGATATTAGACTCTGTCAGAGAGTCTTCCGAATAGTCTACCAAAGGACAATACCTATCCATGATGGTGGCCTTTTCTTTTCCACAGGGTCACCACTTGGCTGCCTATGCAAAGGGTGACTGCCATATATATGGTCACCATTTATCCTCCTATGCAAAGGGAACCTGCCATATATATATATATATATATAAGGCTCCATTTGCTTAGGTGGCCAAGTGGTGACCTCGTGGCAAAGAAAAGGTCACCATCATGGACATGTATTGCATTTTGGTAGACTATTCAAAAGACTCTCTAACAGAGTCTGGTCACCATCATGAACATGTACTATCCTTTGGTAGACTATTTGAAAGAATCTATAGAAGAGTCTGATATCTTTGTGTCATCCGATCATTTCGTGTCTTGAGCTATGTTCAGTGATGAAGGGGAGGCATGTGCCAGGAAGGTTGATTCCTTTACTATGCATCATCTCTCTACTTTGGGTCTGGATGGATCTAGATATTCTTATATTTTCTCAGGTTTTGGTCATTGGGAGGGCATACAGTCCTTTACTCCTCCTCGATGAGAGATTTTTCATTGTGCTATTCATTCTTTTGAAGGTATTTCAAACACTACCATCAATTCTCCTATACATCACCCACCGTCCTTGTAAGCTTGAGTAATGCTTGATAAGGGTTTAATGGTCGAATCTATATTTATTTGTGAGAACCTTTCCCTCGATGAACTCCAAGGTGGTGGATGCACAAAGGTGGAGGGTATTAAACAAAATCATAGGCATGTGCTTCAATCCCATGGCGATAGTGTTGAGTTGGTTGTGGGGTGGGATATTAAAGTGAAGCAAATTGAAGAGCTTGAGGGATGAGCCCTCATTGGTAAGTTTAGTGGCCGTAGAATCTTTGTGTTTCTCTTTCTGAGTGGATGGATGTGCATTGGAAACCGATTTTCGATTATTCCCCCATTTTCACCTGTTATCTCAGGGGTTGATTGGTTTCATATTTTGAGAAAAATAATATGCCATGAAAATCTTGGTTGCAAGATGGTATTTGGAACATCACCTTCTATGTGCTAAAACATGGCATCTGTTTTTTGATGCAAAGGAGGAGGTTTTGTTTAGGTTCCCTACCTAGATTAAGCTACCTAATTTTCCATTGGAGTTTTGGTCTGATGAGGGCCTAAATGCTATAGGGGAGTCTTTGGGCTCTTTCATCACTTCTGATATCAACTATAAATCCAATATGCAGAGATATGTGGCATATATTTTAGTGGAGTTGGACCTTGGTCAAGGTATTTTCGAATCGATCAATTTGGTTTGAGGGGACAAAAAATACACTCAAGTTTTAGACTATATGAACATTTTTTTCAAATGTGCTCAGGGTCACGGTGTTATACATATCCTTGTTGAGATTTTCAGAAAAGGTTTCATGGAAAACCTCTTGCAGATGAGGTTTCAAAGGGTTTTGTCTACTAGGGTAGAATTGAGGAGGTTACTCCTATATCGAATGAAAATGACATGAAATATAGTGTTCGGGAGCATATGCCTGGGAGACCTCCTATGAATCAGGTCATCGGGTCAAGTTCTCTCAAAATTGGTGACATATCTATCCCTTTAAAAGAAGGTATAGAGACTAGGAACTAGGGTACTGAGCTTCTAAAATTTCTCGTCGAGGGCCTTGGTTTGTCTGCATCACAATGGAGTAAGCTTGAGATGCTCTAGACTAAGAGCTCCCCCATGACCAATGGTGAAGGTACGCCAAAAAACTCATCTCTTCCTCCTCTTGCTTCTTTTCCCTCTGCTCCCAAGTTTGATTTTGATAAAAAAACATAGTGCTATCAGTTTGTTTGCAGGGAGTCGACTCCTTTGAACCCTCCTTTGTGTCCCTTTGGTGGCTCTTTTTTTGTGGGTTCGGGAAATGTCTCGGGTATCTCCTCTAGTCAATTTATTTTTCTTAGTTAATATTCATCCTCTAGATCCTTTTCCTCCTCTTCGGGTAGAGACCCTTACCTTCTTAGAGAAAGGGCTCTTTAATGAGAGAATTATGTTGTTGGAGGTTTAGGTTGCGACTTGGTAAAATATCTAATTCTTAGAAGAGTGGGCCACAAGCCAACCCTTAATCATGCCCAAGAGAGGGCATCCTGAGAAGTATCGCAAGGCTGAAAACACCTTTTTTTAGTGGTTCTTAGAGTAGGAAAATCCCCATTCTCAGGGAACCCATTAAAATTTTCTCAGTCAACATTCAAGGCCTATGGGGCAGGGCCAAGAAACTGTCCCTTCATCATTTGATTGAAACAAACAGTTCCACAATTGTGTTGATCTAGGAAACTATGGGTGCTTGTGAGTCATTGATACCAAAGTTGGAGAACTTACTTCTGAGATGGGTTTTTTGGGGGGTTGACTCTATTGGTAATTTGGATGGCTTACTTACAGGCTAAGTATGCTCACATTGTAAATTGATCAATTTTTTTTCCATTCCTTCAAGTATTTTTACTGAGATCTTCATGCTGGAATTGAATCAAAGGTTTTTTGTGCTTAATTTATATGGTTTGTATGAAGGTGGAGAGGTTTTATGGTCCCATCTCTTTGGTTTTTCAGTGTTTAAGGATTGGCGATCTAATCATTGGAGGAGATCTCAATTTCACATTCATCAAGGAGAAGATTTGGGGGTCTGTGGCTAGAGAAGACAAATTGCCTCCTTTGTTTTTTTATCAAATCGAACGCCATGGATTGATTAATGTTGAACTAGTCTTACTTTGACCTACATTGATAAATAAATGGAAAGGGGAGGAAGGTATTGAAAATATATTAAATCACTTTTTGGATTCTCCCGACTTGTTGGAAGCACATGGTTTATATTAGTCTTGGGTGGTTCTGATTCATGTTTCAGATCATTTCCCTATTTTTCTCAAAATGGGTTGTCTCAAAGAGCGGTTTGGGTCCCTATTCAAATACAATTCATCATGGGTGGATTTGGAGGATTTTAAAGCATTGGTTCATTATAATTGGAAGGTCTGTTTCTTGGACCCTTCCTATTCATCAAGTGCCTAGTTCATTTCAAACTTGAAGAGGCTTAAGGGATTTGTCATTTCTTGGGATAGAGAAAGGCAAAGGGTAGCATGACTGAATCTCTAGTCCATTGAATATCAATTAGCGCACATTCATGCTAGTTATCCATTGCAATTGGGGGATGAAAAAGCCGTGGAAGATTTAAAATATTTGGAATCATGCAGTAATTTGTTATTATTGGAACATGAACAGACCCGATGACTTAAAAGTTGTTCTTTATTGATCAAAGTGGGTGACCAAAATACTAAATTCTTTCAGAGATTTTCCAATTACAGGAAGAATAAAAAATCAATCTAGAAACTGGAGGATGAGGATGGGAATTTAGTCTAGGGTTTCAAAACCTTGCATCTCTTGGCATCAATCATTTCAAGGGCCTTTTTGAGGAACCATAGCATATCAAGATGGATTATGTCCTTAAGCAATTAGCTTATTTCCCTAGTCTTATTGATGAAGAAACAAATGTTGATTTTCTTCGTGTGATATCCATAGAAGAACTTAGGGGGGGTTATCTGATCTTCTTATAAAAAGGAAAAAATCCCTAGGCCATATGGATGGTCCATTGAATTATTTAAGAAATTCTTCAAGACTATGGGGGTTGACCTACCATGGGTGGTTGAAGAGGTCCAAACCTTAGGTAAGTTTCTACAAATAATTAATGCTAAATCCATTGTGGTTATTCCCAAGTTGGATTGTCCTATTGATGCAGACCCCCCTACTCTCCTTCAAGGCTGCGCAACCTCCCGGACAAGGATCTTAATATCTTGAGCTGAATTAGCTATTTCGGGTCTTTAGTAGCCCCTGAAACGAATTACACAGGTCCCTCTTTGCATGTGACCTTCGTCTGTGACCCGGGGCTTAATCTCCTTAGGCTCTTCGAACTTTAGACTCTGGCCGCTTTGACTACAACTACAACCATTTCCCTTGAAGTCTGAACCGCGAACACGTCTAACATGAGAATCGATGGTTCTCGCCTATCCAGCAGCCAACAACTGATGGACAACCATGATTGATTATGCTCCCGGCTCTTTGGGGATTCTCCTCCTTTGCCTTTCTTTTGGAGGGCTTTTCCTATGAAACTTGTGGATCTTTGCCACGTATCCTCGCCACAACCAACGACTCAGATCTACTTCACGGTTTTCACAAAGATCGCTATTTTCTTGGCACAAATTCTCCGAAGCTGTTCTTTTTCTTAACTCGCTTATCCGCTGCCACGTCTCAGCCTTCCCGTCAGCGACTAGGATCTCTTCGTAGATCAAGACTTCGGTGTTTTTCACCCTTCTATTCTCCAAATCCTCCGATTAACGAATTTTTGAAAGGACCCACGACTAACCACTACGCAACTTTTCCCAGATCAGATGATCTAGGACGATCTTACTTCCTTTAAACGGATCTATGGTCCAGATGGACTTCGAGGTGTAACCTCCCCCACATTTTTGATATCTAACGACTGTTCATGATCCCGATTCCTTCCGAAGGGATCTTGACCGTCACTTCGTGACTTTCAAAATATTTCTCCCTTCCCATTGATTCTGGGTCGTTGTCTCTCCTGAGCTTGATTCCGATGCTCTCCTTGCGCTTCGCAGTCCCGTTTTTGACACCTAGTCGATTCTTGTTCCTGTGCAATCCTTACAACACTCAGCCTAAGCTCCCCATTATCTCTTATGAGCTTCACTTGAACCCTTTGAATCCTTCGAGGGATACTTCGACACTTAGTCGAACTTTGAATCTGTGCACTCCTTGCAACAAATTCTTATGCAATACTTAGCTTCTTGCGGATGATTATGCACACCTTGCAACAGTCTCTTTGCACCCTTTGCAAATGGAAGTGTCACACTATCTCTTTTGAGCTTCTGAGTTGAAACAAACTCTATCAACGCACTCCTTGTGGACTGTATGCACACCTTGCATGGACTCAATGAAGAGAAAACAATCGAAACTTATCCAAAAACTTCACAGTTTCATACACTCAACAACATAACTCATTCATTCATGGAAACAAAATAATAGGGAATTGTAAATAGTAGAAACACCATGCATTGGATCAATTTTCCTCTCTTATATTCATTCAAATGAAAATGGCTACAACTATGATAAAACAAGAACTAAAAATTCAGCAACAACTAAATCACATCAATCTCCTACTAACTTGTAGCAACCTCATTCGGGCCTACCACACTTCTATTTATCTTAGAGGGTTCTTAGGGTTCCCCCCCCGACTACTCGTCTACTTAATTTCCTTTACATTAAAGTCTAGGAGTGAAACTCCCAGATCACCCATGATCATTCAACTTCCAAGCATTTGATCTTCTTCAGTTTTCAATCATTTAAAAAAAAAATATTTGCAGGAAACACTAGTGGTTAAGATTATGAAATGATTCAAAGGCGCGCTAAGGCGTCGAGTTGTCTCTCCACGTAGGCTTGCTGACGATGCTCCTACATCATACTCCCTTGGCCATAAATTCATGGACTCCTATCCATGAGCTACTGCACTGAATTTCCATGCTTCTGAATATCATCTTCATTTTCCCAACTGACATCTTCTATCGGGTGTCCCCTCCACTTGACCAAATATTCAAAATAGGTCTTCCTCTTGGTCTTCTTGCTAATCCTATGATAAATGATCTTCTCCATCTGTGGCTTTTCTTCTATAGGCATTTGCTTTTCCCATTGAATCTCTTTCTGACCTTTTGTTTCTCCTGCTTCATCTTCCCTGTAAGGATACAGGTCTGATATGTTGAATATGGGTGATATGCCTACATTATATGGCAGCTCAATCTCATAGGCATTTGCATCAAACTTCCTTAATATCTTACATGGCCCTATCTTCTTCATTTTCAACTTGTTATACGTTCCCCTTGGAAACCTTTATTTTTTGAGATGTGCCAGAACATGATCTCCTACTTCAAATTGAAGCTCTTTGCGATGTTGATCAACTCTGCGCTTGTACTCTTAGCTAGAGTTTTTACAACTGCTCTCTGATTTGGCTATGGAGCTTCTGCATTTCTGCAGCAAAATATTCTGCTCCAACGTTTTTGATCTCACTCTGTTCCAAGTCTCTCAAATCATCTACTCCTCTTGGTTGCATTCCATACAATATTTGGAATGGGCTCTTTCCAATGCTCCTGTTTGGTGAGTCATTGTATGAAAATTCTACTTGTGGTAGAATCTGATCCCACTGACTATGATTCTCAGTGACCAGACTCCTCAATAAGTTTCCCAAACTTCTGTTCACCACCTCAGTCTATCCATATTTATGAGGGTGATAAGCTGAGTTGAAGGAAAAATTTGTCCCCAACTTCTTCCACAATGTTCTCTAGAAATGACCAACGAATTTGGTATCTCTGTTTGAGACAATACTTTTGGGTAGTCCATGAAGTTGAACAACTTCCTTGATAAATAAATTTGCGACATGTGTTGCATCACTAGTCTTCTGGAATGGGATAAAGTGTGCCATTTTTTAGAATCTATCCACCACCACAAATATGGAATCACATCCTCTTTGTGTTCTTGGAATTCCCAATACAAAATCCATGCTTATTGCATCCCAAGGCCTCTCTGGTATTGGAAATGGTTGATACAATCCAATGTTTTGTCTTTTTCCTTTTGCATGTTGGAAGATTCTACATCTGTTTATAAACTTTATCACTTTTGTCCTCATACCTGGGCAGTAATATGCACTGCTCAACTGTGTAAATGTTTTATCATGGCTGAAATGTCCAGCCAATCCTCCACTATGATTTTCCTTCAAAATTTTATCCCTCGTTGTGCATTTTGGTATGTACAACTGATTGCCCTTGAACAACAATCCCTCTTGAATCATATACTCTGTACACTGGCTCATGTCTCTCAGCACATGATTTTCACATGCTTCATATGCTTCCTTGATATCTGGATCATCACAATACATATCCTTAAGGTGTTCAAACCCCAAGGTCTTGACCTAAAATCCCTGCAGGATCAGAGATCCCCTGCTCAATGCATCAACAAATTTGTTAGC
Source organism: Picea engelmannii (assembly GCA_009831015.1). Taxonomy (NCBI): domain Eukaryota; kingdom Viridiplantae; phylum Streptophyta; class Pinopsida; order Pinales; family Pinaceae; genus Picea; species Picea engelmannii. The sequence continues at coordinate 6,200 of WSFP011404117.1, read as the reverse complement.
ATTACCAAAAATATATTTAATGACAAAAGTGAAATTTTGCATAAATTCTATCCACTTAGCGTGTCTCTGGTTTAACTTCTCTTGTCTGTTTATGAATTGTAAAGATTGGTTATCACTGTACAAGACAAATTCCTTTAGAACAAGGTAGTGCCCCCATTTCTTCAAGGCTTGAATTATGGCATAAAACTCTTTGTCATATGTGGAGTAATTTCTCTTAGTCTCATTCAACTTCTCACTGAAATATGCAACAAGCCTATTATCTTGGCTCAAAACTGCTCCAATTGCAACTCCACATGCATCACATCTCACTTGAAATGTTTTCCTGAAATTTGGCAAGACCAGAATTGGTCGTTATGTTATCTTCTCCTTCAATATATTGAAGCTCCTCTCGACTTCCTCTATCCATTTAAAAGACTTGTGCCTCTTCTTCATTGTATCCATCATTGGTGCACAAATTCCACTGAAATTTTTGATAGAATTCCTATAGAAACTTGCTAATCCATGGAAGCTTCTCACTTCAAACATACTCCTTGATGATGGCCATTCTTTGATTGCTTTCACCTTCTCTGGATCCATCTTCAATTCATTTGAAGAGATCACAAAACCCAGGTAAATGAGTTCTGTCTTCATAAAAGAGGACTTCTTAAGATTTATCAACAACTTCTCTTGTTGTAGTCTCCTCATCACTAATGTTAGATGTCACAAATGATCCTCCTCAGTCTTGCTAAAGACCAGTATATCATCCAGATATACAACCAAAAACTTGCTAATGAAATCTTTCAGTATTTCATTCATCAACCTCATAAAGGTACTTGGAGCATTTGTTAATCCAAATGGCATAACAAGCAACTCATACAACCCCTCATTTGTCTTAAAGGTTGTTTTCCACTCATCACCTTCTCTCATCCTTATATGGTGATATCCACTTTTCAATTCTATCTTAGAAAAGAAATTTGATCCACTTAAACAATCCATTAAGTCATCCATTCTCGGCGAAGGAAATCTATACCTGATGGCGATCTTGTTAATGGCTCTCGAGTCTGTACACATTCTCCATCCTCCATCCTTCTTTGGACTCAACACAGTTGGTACTGCATATGGACTCAAGATTTATCTGACCAAACCCTTGTCTAACAAATTCTGGACTTGGTTCTTTACCTTCTCATTCTCTTGAGGTGTCAATCTGTATGCCGCTTTGTTTGGCAGACTTGCTCTTGGTATCAAATCAATATGATGGATGATACTTCTAATGGGTGGAAATGATTTAAGAAACTCATCCACTACTATGTCAACAAAATTCTCCAACAACTCTTGAAATTCTTCAGGAAAATCATCCATCGAAGTACTTGTAAGGATAACTTTGGGTTTCTTCACCACAACAAACTGCATCTCCTGTTCCTTCTTGACTTCTCTCAGGAGTTCCTTCCCACTCATGAGAAGTATGCTTGTGTTGGCTTCTTCTTTTACTTTCTTCCCCTCTATTGGCAACAACATGTGTGTCCTACCATTCTTCTCCAAGGTGTATGTATTTTTCCTCCCACCATGAATGACATTTCTGTCATACTACCATGGTCTTCCCAACAAAACATGACATACATCCATGGGAATCACATCACACATAATTTCATCTCTATATCCTCCTATTTTAAATTCAACGAGGCATTGTTTACTGACCATTACTTGGTGTCCTTTCTGCAACCATGGGACTTTATATGGCTTTGGATGTGCAATTGTCTCCAGCTCCAATTTCTCCACCATCTTTGTGGATACTAAGTTATCAGTGCTCCCATTGTCAATTATCACCTTGCATAGTTTGTCTTTAGTCTTGCAAGTTGTCCTGAATAGACTGTTCCTCTGCATTGGCCTTTTAACTTTTGGTTCTGGCTTCAAGAGAACCTTCTTCAACATCATAGACCTTCCATCTCCTACACCTTTTGTTTCAACATCTCTTTTTTGTTCTTCCGAAATGTGAGCTTCACCTCCCCCTTCTTTCCTTTTCTCGGGACATTCCCAAGACATGTGTCATGTCTTTCCATAGACATAACACCTTACTTCTCCTCCTCTGCTTCTTCCTCTTCCTCTAGAAGAACTTCTTCCATCACCTTGTCTTCCTCGGAAACGTCCTCCTCTTTCTGAGTGACTGTGTGGTTTCTCAGTCCCGTCTTTGGGCTTCTGTGCCTTATCATGGACAACTCCCTTGCCTTTGCTTGGGCTTTGACCTATGTTTTGTTGACTTTGTTTCCTGGCCAACTTCTCCTCTGTCTCCAGAGTAATCTGATAAGCATCCTTTATTGTCCTTACTGACATCATGCTAATCTCATCCTAGATTTCATACCTCAGGCCATTTATATACCAGACAACTTTTTCCTCGTCCTTCTCTCACTGTCTAGTCCTGATATTCAGTTTGTAGAACTCCTATGTGTACTCTTTCACTATCATACCCTTTCATCTCAGGTTCTGCAACCTCCTAAACAAATTTAATTGATAATCTTTGGGCATGAATTTAGCCTTCAACTTGGCTACCATTCTGTCCCAATTATTTATCTTTTGTTTTCCTTTGCTTCTCCTCTCAGCCTGCAGTTCATCCTATCACAATGATGCATGTCCTTTCAGTCTAGTGACAACATGTCTAAACTTTTTCTCCTCATCGACATCTTCGTAGTCGAAATATTTTTCCATGGATCTTATCCAATTCAACAATTCTTCAGCATCCAGGTTTCCTTCATACATTGGGATCTCTATCTTTTCTCTAGCTCCCAATTTAACAACTGCTCTCAGCAAGTGTTCCTCGACAATTTTTTCTCCTAAGCTTCTTCGACTTCGATTTCTTCACTTTCTTCATCACTGATGTCCCAAGCATCAGGTGCCCTCATCTGCACTGCCTCCATCACCTTTAATATTACACAAAGCTCTCACATTTCTCTTTCTACATTGCGATTGGATAAAGGTGGCTCCACACGTCTCCTTGGTGGCATTGTGTTGGTTGTTTCTCACACACAAGGTACACCTTCGAGCTCTTTTTTTCTACTTGAAAACAATTTCAGGCTCTGATATCACTTGATGCAGACCCCCCTACTCTCCTTTGGGGCTGCATGACCTCCTGGTCAAGGATCTTAATCTCTTGAGTTGAATTAGCTCTTTTAGGCCTTCAGTAGCCCTTGGAACGAATTACATAGGTCCCTCTTTACATGTGACCTTGCGCTGTGACTTGGGGCTTAACTTCCTCAGGCGCTTCGAACTTCGAACTCCAACTGCTTTGACTACAACTGCAACCCTTTCCCCCGAACTTCGAACTGCGAACACGTATAACACAAGAATCGACGGTTCTCACCTATCGAGCAACCAACAACTTATGGATGACCAGGATTGCTTCTGCTCCCGGCTCTTCGGGTATTCTCCTCCTTCGCCTTTCTTCCGGAAGGATTTTCCTCTGAAAATTGTGGATCTCTGCCACGTATCCTCGCCGCAACCAATGGCTTGGATCTACTTCACACTTCATGGTTTTCACGAAGATCGCTATCTAATTGGTGTAAATTCTCTGAAGCTATTCTTTTTCTGAACTTGCTTATCTGCTGCCACGTCTCAGCCTTCCCGCCAAGGGTTAGGATCTCTTCGTGGATCTAGACTTTGATGTTTGTCACCCTTCTACGCTCCAAATCCTTGGATTCACGATTTTTCGAAAGGACCCATGACTAACCAATGAGAAACTTTTCCCAGATCCGACGGTCTAGGACGATCTCACTTCCTCTAAACGGATCTATGGTCCAGATGGACTTCGAGGTGTAACCTCCCCTGCCTTTTTGAGATCTAATGGTTGTTCATGATCCCGATTCCTTCTGAAGGAATCTTGACTGTCACTTCGCGAATTTCAACAGATTTCTCCCTTCCTGTTGATTATGGGTTGTTGTCTCTCCCGAGCTTGATTCTGACGCACTCCTTGCGCTTCACGGTCCCATTTTTGACACTCAACTAATTCTTGGCCCTGTGCACTCCTTGTAACACTCAGCCTAAGGTCCTCGTTATCTCTTCTGAGCTTCACTCCTCGAACCCTTTGACTCCTCCGAGGGATACTTCGACACTTAGTCGAACTTCCAATCTGTGCACTCCTTGCAACAGATTCTTACGCAATACTTAGCTTCTTGTGGGCGACTGTGCACACCTTGCAACAATCTCTTTGCACCCTTTGAAAATGAAAGTTTCACGCTATCTCTTCTGAGCTTCTGATTCGAAACAAACTCTATCAACACACTCCTTTCGGACTATATGCACACCTTGCATGAAGTCAATGAAAAGAAAACAATCAAAACTTATCCAAAAACTTCACAATTTCATATACTCAACAACATAACTCATTCATTCATGGAAACAAAATAATAGGGAATTGTAAACAATAGCAATACCATGCATTGGATCAATTTACCTCTGTTATATTCATTCAAATGAAAATGGCTACCGCTATGATAAAACAAGAACTAAAAATTCAGCAACAACTAAATCACAACAATCTCCTACTAACTTGCAAAAACCCCATTCAAGCCTACCACACTTCTATTTATCTCAGAGGGTTCTTAGGGTTCCCCCCTGACTACTTGTCTACTCGAGAGAAAAAACTAACTACTACTTAATTTCCATTACATTAAATTCTAGGAGTGAAACTCCTAGATCACTCATGATCATTCAACTTCCAAGCATTTGATCTTCTTCAGTTTTCGATCATTTCAAAAAAAAAAAAAAAAAAGATTTGCAGGAAACACCAATGGTTAAGATTCTTAAATGATTCAAAGGTGCGCTAAGGCGCTGAGTTGTCTCTCCACGTAGGCTTGTTGACAATGCTCCTGCATCACCTGCCACATTCAATGTTTTCTTACCAATTGGTCTTTGTAATAACCTCTACAAAATAATTTCTAAGCTTATAGAATTTTTTTTAAAACTAGTGCTTGCAAATGCATTTCTTTCGAGCAATTTGGCTTTTTAAAAGGACATATAATCCATGAAGTTGTTGGGTCTGATCAAGTGGGTTTGAACTCGATTAAAACTCTCAAGTGCTCAATTTCAGTCTTCAAGATCATTCTTTCTAATGCTTATGATTAGTTGTTCCTTTGCCTTTTACTTCTTCATATTGGGTTTGATTTAGTATTGGTTAAGTGGATCATGGCATGTGTCTATGTTGTCTCATTTGCAGTGGTAATATATGGGGTGATTTCTCCTTTCTTCCATCTAGCTCGCGGCCTTAACCAGGGGTGTCCTCTCTCTTCTTACTTATTTTTGTTGGTTGTTGATAGACTTAGTAGAGAAATCTTAAAAGCTAAAAGATTAAATGCTTTTCATGGTATTCAATTGGGATGATCTAAAAATATTTCACCTTTTCTTTTTGTAGATGATGTTCTCATATTTTGTTCTTGCACAAAAATAGATGGAAAATGTCTGAAAGACATCTTGATTCTCTTTTGTTAGGCGATGAATATGGTCATGAATTCTGAAAAAATCAGCTATTTACTGTTGGAAAGATGGTTTTCATTGATGTTAACCCTAGAAGAAGCATGTCAACCCCAGAATAAGCCCTAAAGAAATTCCAAGAAGCCCCTAGAAGTGATGGGTTTATTTGAAGGAATAAGTGATGGGTTTATTTGAAGGAGTATCCAAAGTGGTCCCCTCGTGGCGTAGCTTTAAGCATGGTCCTCATGGGAATATGCTTTGAAGAATCCTACAAGAATCCCTAAAGGTGTGGTCATGAAGCCCAAAGTTGTTTAGGAAAAGGAGGATGAAGGACATTACAATTACATGCAAAACCCTCACAGATGGATATTCCTCATCACACCTTTTCCAATGGTAGGTGGTACACCACGTGGTCCCTCACAGTTGATAAGTTATTCCCTCTTAAATATGAAGCCCCAAAATTAAACGAAGAAGCCATGGATCTAAGGAAAAAAAGTTACAAGTCAGCCCCTAAAAAGTGTTGCAAACAAGAAGTTACAAGTCGGCCCCATTGTAATGAATATTGAAATAAATATGAAGGATATTGTTGGTAAAGTCGTCCCCAATGTAATATTAATTAAATATTATATTGAATTTTATTTGGGTCAAGTCGGCCCTAAAAAGAGGGTGTCATATCTAGTATAAATAAGGCACCTAGGAGTTGGATGGTTGTTTCAGGTTGATCGTGTGGCATGTTGTACAAGTTCTCTCTCCAGAATAGGATA
>WSFP011404116.1:0-25883 GCA_009831015.1 Picea engelmannii | reverse complement strand
TAATACTTGGAGAAACCTCTTAGTGTAATATCTCATTGGAATTGGGATGAAGAGAATTATAGGATAAGATGATGAGAAGTGACTTTCAGTGGTCAGAGGATCCATAGGGACAAATAAATCACTTTTTAGTGGAAAAAAGGTTAGTTAATTAATAAAGTGATTTTATTAAGGAATATTAAAAATAAAGTAAAAGTCACTTAGAGAGAAAAGATGAACATGGGTATAAAAGAGATATAGGGGCTTTTATTCTCTCATTATGTTGATTATCATTTTGATGTATGGCTTCTTAGCTTGAGGATTTTGACTGAACAAACCCTAGAGATCATCTCGGTGGTGAAAGATCCCATCTTTCCTGATCCAATCTTGTTCAAGGAGGTGAAGAATTCCTCCCTCATCATTCTACTTTACTTTCTATTCAGTTTAGAGGAAGTTTAGGAAGGAGGGTGCAGTTATAGTCGTTTCCAGCAAGTTGGGTGCACCATTAGAGGAAGGAGGGTTCAATTTTCTTAGAGGTGGCTAGATCTTCACTAGCACTCACTCCATGAGTGGTAGCTACCACTCTATCACCATTTTGCAGCAATGTGTGAGGGAATTCTTCAACAGATTCAGTATATCTTCCAAAGGGGGCATGTTTCTCTTTAGGAGGGTGCATTGTTCTTATAGGATCTTGTGTTTTAGAGTGGGAGATCACTCCCATCAGCTAGGAGACTCAGCATAGGGTTTTCTTATCCCCCGATCTACATTTTGGTAGTTGGTATCATGGGTTTAGAGGTCATCTTCTTGGAGACCGAATTCTTGGCTTGCTAAAACCAGTGAGGGCACATTTTGCTAGAGAAGGCATCGTGTACAACTATAAGGGAAAGAGTTGGATCTTATATATCTTTGGTATTCAACTTGGGGAGGATTTTGGAAGCCTGTATATTCATCTCTCTATTGTATCTTGGAGGCATTATCAACCACTATCAGGTAAAATATATGCTATCTATTTCAACATTAAATTGTCAACCTGGGGCTCGTAGGCTTCGAGGTGCCAACACTGTATGTGTGAGTCTAGAGATCTAATCTAGCCTAGCCTAGCCTAATATACTCTAATGTAAATAAAATCAAATAATGAAGACATTTACTTTAAATTTATAGAGTAATCTACAACTATGAATGGTGATCTCATTATTCTAAGTAATTATAATTGGTCCTAAAGATCAATGCCCAATCTACAATCCTATTTAAAAGATAATTTAAAGACTCTAAGCAAACTAAAATCTATTTGAACAACATAGTTGAAAATGTACAGAGTAAACTACAAACAATGAGCTTATTAGTCTAATTCTTTAAAAACAATCTATAACTATAAGCAGTGAAATTATTATTTTAAGTGAACAATTCTTCAAAAGTAATATCTTAAAGCACATCTTCAAAAACTAACAACTATTCAAAAGAAATTACAAATTAACTGTTATTCTATCACTGTGGTGTTGGAGGTAAAATAAGAAATTTATGCAAATCTATACACAACAACCAAAACTCATAAGTTAATAAAGTAATCTACAGTTTAAAGGCATTGCCTAATTGATCACTATGTGAAATAATCTACAGTTTATGAAACATGGAAATATTGCACAATTAGATAGCTTATGAACATATATATAATCATTAAGAAGACACAACCTGCATAAAAAGATGTTAGATGTCAGAGTATAGACAATTATGGACAACTGTGAGTACCCTGTAATACAAATACAATTTCAGCAAACACATAAATATACACAGTATTACACTTCAACAAGCAACCTACAAATTAGATAAACAAATATACACAGTAATACACTTCAGCAAGCAACCTGTAAATTAACAAGTAATGAGAGTTAGACGTGAAAATATAAATTTACAACAATATAAACAAGCTACCCAGACCACTGGTGGCCCCCCCAGAAAGTCGTGGCACTACTCCAACATAGGTTTCAGTCACAAACTTAGCATAGAATTTGTATTAACATAAAAAATAGAGTTTTTACAGAGAAAATTGATATGATGGTTGTATGTATATAAAAATCGTGTATCTGGTGGCATAGACCAACAAATATATATAGATTTTGTACACATCTTGAGAGGTCGACCACTAAAAGGGTCGACGCTCTCTAAAACATAAATACATTAAGTTTTTAACAACATAAAGCATCTCCTTCAACAACTTTGTGCACTAAAAATGGAGGTCGGCTCAACTTCTCTAATTTAAATGTGATGATTTCCATAGCTAAAGGGTGTGAGCAGGCACAAAACCCATGTTTCCAATTCGTCCATAGAAGCTCACTGATATGCTAACCGCCAACTCCACTGTGCTCTGAGTGCCAGATGGAGTGTTGGATCGAACTCTGGACTCTGGATCGAGGACCACAAACTAATCTCAAGCCATATGCAGTTTTAGGAAATGGCTCTCGTGGGACCTAATTGGTCATATTAGGCACAAAACCCATGTGCCATATTTTTCTGATTCAACTTCATCCTCCCACAAAACGATCTCGAAGTTCACTTCCTGGAACAGTGCAAGATGAAGGTCTGGATGGAGGTCTGGACGAAGGAATGGATGGAGGGTTGGATCATATTTTTGGCCTTTTGCAAGAAAACGAGAGATATTAGGAAATCATATTCACTCAATGGAAGATAAATTAACATAAAATCATTACAAAACATTGATTACACATACTTCATGTTGTTCCATGGCGAATTGATGCACAAAACCTAATAATACCTTTAAAAATAGGTAAATAAAAACATACAGTGTATAAATTCCATATGAAAAGGAGATTTGGGCATCAGAAAAATAGGCAAAACACGGAGTCATCATTTCCCCCATGCCTAAGAGTTTGCAGGTCCCTCTACAACAAAAATGGGTCGCTAGACATAACTATACTTGTGAAGGAGGGGGTGGATTAGCTTTAGAGGCCTCTCCCTCATGTCCTAAAGAATTTACCTTTGCTTGAAGGACAACATTGTCATGGTGCAAATGACGATCCACAGTTTCATATTCTATGAGATGTTGGATCAACTGAGCATTCTCTTTTTGCAATTTCTCAACAGTTGGTAATTGATTAGACTGTTCAAAAGAGGAAGGCTTATGCTTCTTAGTAGATGTAGAAGGCATGTCACATTTGGTAGAAGGTGTAGGAATCTGAGGAGAGGGTGTAACAATGGCCTTGTGAGGAAGACTAGGTGTGACAGGCTCAATCTTGATTTCTTTGGCAAGCTCAAATTATTTTGCAGAATCTTCTCTAAGTTTCTTGTGAGGGATTTCATGGTCAGAGGACAATTCGATATGATCTGTGGTAGCTGGAGGTTAAACCAAATTGATTAAAATATTTGATCAATGTCCAAGTCAAAGACGTGTACATTATGATCATAAAATGAAATCATAAATTAAATTTTCCCTTTTAACAAGTGTAAAAAATAGATACACCACCTTTATTAGTCTTAATTCATCACTTAAACGAATATAATCAAACCCCGGTGATCATACCTGAACGAAAGTATGAAAATCGCATTTGCAGTTGCAACATTTAAACAATACCTTATCTAGCAGTCCACCTAGTCCTCCATATGGTACTACATCTGATCCTCCTGTATAGATGAAAAACTATCCAATAGTAAGCGGACATTTTCCCATATTACTCAGATTGGAAGATTTATGACAGGCATGGTGGACAAGAGCACGAATAGGATTGTAACATCCATCTTTAGTTGCCTTTTTCATCGAATTGTAACTGTTACAAGGAATATTTGAGTGTAAGCAGTCTTCCCTTGTATTAGATATAAACTTAGATTAAAAAAATGTAAAGAATAATGCACATTAGGATTATTAATTATACACATAAAATTATGTCAGCAATATAAAGCTTATCATGCCAATGCAAACGACTGCGGATATAATAGCCTGAAATATTGTAAAAAAAAACAATATGACATAATTCGACAGAGATCCTACTTCCTCTTCTCATGGGCTTGTAATACAGATGGCAGTGTTTAGCATTTGTCAGCTCAGGAAACCCCTCCCCCACTCCTAAGTATTGTGACACTTCACAATCAAAGATATAGGAAACTGGTCAATCCTCCCAATAGCCTAAGATTTACAGTTTCCAAGTGTAGAGATAAATTTCACACGTTAGTCTGACAAGACAGTTAAAAATATGGCCCCACCTATAGGACATAACATCCTACATATAGTTAAGAAGAGGTAGGCGAGAGAGTCTTAATATTGTCTTAAAGTTAGTTCCCAATGGAAGATTAATGGAGTTCATTGACCTTTTCTTAACCATGCATACTTCTTTGCAGCGTTTCCTACAAGTAGTTTCATACATTAGGACAAGTTTTAAGATTAGGAATTGTATTCATTGTTTGTCAAATCATCACCCTTGCTAGGTAGAATGCCCCGCTACCATCAAGCATGCTTAGTACTCCGACGGGTTTACCTAGTCATACCATAGGCTAGTACCCGCTGCCAACATACATGTTTAATATCCCGACGAGTTAACTTCTTACAACCTTTTACATCAGAGACTGGTGCACCATTTGTTAAGATTTGTGTATGAATATTGTTTTTAGCAAGGAGATGGGAAAGGCAACTCTGACAATTTTTTTGTTTTGTTTTGGATTGGGATGGTATTTAAGTTAGAGGATGACTCTTCTTTATGTATTCCTTATATATTGTCCTGAAGTAAGAGATACTTAAGTGGGCATAGACAATCTGAAGATATGGTATAGTCAAGAATTTTTAATGTGTAGTGGATGGTACCATTGAAAAATAACAGAAAGGTATCTTCAAACCCTACTCACTTTCTTATTTTTTAAAGCTATATTGATGTTTCCATGGTTAGCCGCTAATCAAACCTTCTTGCTACTGTTTCATAAAGATACTTTACTCACCTACTCATAGTTCTTGGGGAAATTGTACTAGTAACCTCTAGGTTTGTTAAGACAAAGTGTCACTTCCTTATATCCTCTAGTGGTGGAGGTTATGAGCAACTGCCATGAAAGATACCTTGAGAGAAAGGAAGATAGAAATCTTGTAAAAATGACTAATTAAAAGCAGGCAGTTTCTAAGCATAATAAAAAGTCATTTTCCAATTGGTGCTTAAGCAAACAACAAAGTTTAAATATAGAAACATCTTCTTCCAAAGTAAAATACTTCCCTTTCTATCTCCTTGGAGTTGTCCACTTGTTGTTAGATGAATACCTGCAAAAAATTTATAAATCTATTTTTCAAAAACCACACTCTAAAATAACCAAACTCTAAAATAACCACACTCCAATGTAACCATGTGTGAATCAAGATAAGAAACATACCCATATCCACATATGAAACAGTTACCGCAATGATTACCTGGATATGAAGAACCAACCAACCTAATTGTTTTGGCATTAGAAGGTGTTGAATAAGAGAATAGTATTGTGGTCTGATGACCTCTTGAAACCAAATTTCAATGTAATCTTGATGTTCATCAATAGTAATTTATATGCTCTCCTTCATCATGCTATGAAGATCATATTCTTTTGGATTATTGATTTCTGAAGTACATAAACGATCTGCTGAGATGGATGTTGACAAATCCTCAATCTCAGGTCTTAGTGATTGCTCTCCACCGGATGTAGTCCATAAATTTTTAGTTTCCTTCGCAGTTTGTCAAGGAAAATCATTTTGTGGCTCATAGGACCTTGATTCTTCTAATATTTATGGAGAGGTAGACAAGTTCTTGACTATTTTCAAGAAGTGTTCTTCCTGAAAAGAAGAAATCCCAGCTGCTGCTAGGATTTGAGAGAGTTCTTCCAAACTAATGGTTACCTTCGAATTCATTATGTTGGTTGATGGATCCTGCCTCACACATGGATTAGTGTCTAGGGTTCTTAAAACACCCAATTTTTTTTATTATTATATATTTTTTAAGATTTTAATCACAACTACCTAAAAAAAATGAAATACATATTTAAAGCAGATTTGTGCAAACCAAACGCACCACGCTTGCATAAAACAAATCACACTTGGAGGAAATAAATCAAAGCATAAAATAAAATATGATTGCAGGAATGAAATCAAACTCACATGTGTATGAAAGTAAACGCACTGGAAAAAATAAACACACTTTGCAAAAAGGGAAGCACAAAAACTTGCATAAAAGAAATAAAAGAAAGCACTCTTGCAGTAAAATAAGCACACTGGCAGGAAAAATAAATTGCGGAAAAGTAAACACACCTTGCAGGAAAGATAAACCACACTTTTGCAGGAAAATAAACACGCTTACAGGAAAGTAAATTTCAAGAAAGTAAACACACTAAGAAAAGTAAACAAACTAAGAAAAGTAAGCAAACTTGCAGAAAAAGTAAACACTCTTGTGAAAAGGGAAAAACAAGGCTTTGGAGCAACCCACTAAAATGGATGTGCATGTTCTTACCTCTCGTCTTAAATTTTATCCTCCCCCTTGTTGTGTAATTAAAAGAAACCTACCCACCTAAGCTCTATCCCTTTTATCACCTCCCTGGCAGCGATGCCAAAAATGTCGAGTGAAATATATGCTATCTATTTCGACATTAAATTGTCAACCCGGGGCTCGTAGGCTTCGAGGTGCCAGCACTGTATGTGTGGGTCTAGAGCTCTAATCTAGCCTAGCCTATCCTAATCTACTCTAATGCCAATAAACTCAAATAATGAAGACCTTTACTTTAAATTTAAAGAGTAATCTACAACTATGAATGGTGAGCTCATTATTCTAAGTAATTATAATTGGTCCTAAGGATCAATGCCCAATCTACAATCCTATTTAAAAGATAATTTAAAGACTCCAAGAAAACTAAAATCAATTTGAACAACATACTTGAAAATGTACAGAGTAAACTACAAATAGTGAGCTTATTAGTCTAATTCTTTAAAAACAATCTATAACTATAAGCAGTGAAATTATTATTTTAAGTGAACAATTCTTCAAAAGTGATATCTTAAAGCTCATCGTCAAAAACTCACAACTATTAAAAAGAAATTACAAATTAATCGTTATTCTATCACTCTGATGTTGGAGGTAAAATAAACAATTTATGCAAATCTATTCACGACAACCAAAATTCATAATTTAATAAAGTAATCTACAATTTAAAGGCACTGCCTAATTAATCACTCTGTGAAATAATATACAGTTTATGAAATAGGGAAAGATTGCAGAATTAGATAGCTTATGAACATATATATAATCATTAAGAAGACACAACCTGCACAAAAATATGTTAGGTGTCAGAGTATAGACAATTATGGAAAACTGTGAGTACCTTGTAATAAAAATAAAATTTCAGCAAACACAAAAATATACACAGTAATACACTTCAGCAAGCATCCTGCAAATTAGATAAAGAAATATACACAGTAATACACTTCAACAAACAACCTGTAAATTATCAAGTAATGAGAATTAGACGTGAAAATATAAATGTACAACAATATAAACAAACTACCCAGACCACTGGTGGGCCCCCCAGACAGTCGTGGCACTACTCCAACGTAGGTTTTAGTCACAAACTTAGCATTGAATTTGTATTAACATAAAAAACAAAGTTTTTATAGAGAAAATCAATATGATGATTGTATGTATATAAAAATCGTGTATATGGTGGCATATACCAGAAAGTATATGTAGAGTTTTTACACATCTTGATAGGTCGACCACTGAAAGGGTCGACACTCTCTAAAACATAAATACATTAAGTTTTTAACAATAGAAAGAATCTCCTTCAACAACTTTGTGCGCTAAAAATAAAGGTCGGCTCAACTGCTCGAATTTAAATGTGATGAGTTCCATAGATGGAGGGCATGAGCAGGCACAAAACCCATGTTTCCAATTCGTCCATAGAAGCCCATCGATATGCTAACCGCCAACTCCACTGCGCTCCGAGTGTCAGATGGAGTGTCGGATCGAGTGTCGGATCGAGTGTCGGATGGAGGTTTGGACTCTGAATCGAGGACCACAAACTTCTCTTAATCCATCCACAATTTCATGAAACGGTCCTAGAGGGATCTAATTGGGCATATTAGGCACAAAACCCATGTGCCATTTTGTTTTATTCAACTTCATCCTCCCACAAATTGAGCTCGAAGTTCACTGCCTGGAACAATGCCAGATGAAGGTCTGGATGAAAGTCTGGATGGAGGTCCAGACGAAGGATTGGATGGAGGGTTGGATCACGTTTTTGGCCTATTGCAAGCAATCTATAGATGTTAGGAAATTGTAATCACTCAATGGAAGATAAATTAACATTAAATCGTTACAAAACACCGATTACACATACCTCATGTTGTTCCATGGAGAATTGATGCGCAAAACCTAATAATATGTTTAAAAAGAGATAAATAAAAGCATAGAGCGTATAACTTCCATATGCAAAAGAGATTTTGGCATAAAAAAAATAGGCAAAACACAGAGTCATCAGCCACACACACTATTTTGTTATATGTGTTCCAGATCTGCTCTACTTTGTATGAAGTAAGATATATATCTAAATAAAATCAGATCCGAGGTATTTGTGGTTATCTATTGTATTTCAAATTGGTGTATATCTATTGTTGTCATATATATATCATTTACTTGCTACAAACATAATAAAAAATATCATCATAAACCCCAACGAAACTCAAGAAGACTAAATCAACAAAGTGTTCGACAAAATACCACAACCAGAAAACCATAAAAATTAACGTATTCCAAGAAAATATATTTGGGAACATTACAGTGGTATCAGAGCGCAAAAATCTTGGCAGCCTATGGGGATGAGCGCATTCCTAGAAAAAAATTTGTTTGCAAGTTGATCAAGTAGTGGGATAAGAGGATGGATACTCAAGAAAAGATTCGGGTAAAAATGTAGCAAGGCATACATGGGTGGATATCAAAACTATACAAGATTAGAGCATGGTGTAAAGGGGATACACACCCCCAAATTGGTGCATTGATAGGAGCACAGAGTGAGCCTACACCCATTAGGAGCAGGGAACTTTGCTACAGTTGCAAAGAGCCTTGCGAGCCAAATCATAGATGTAG
Organism: Picea engelmannii; assembly: GCA_009831015.1. Lineage (NCBI taxonomy): Eukaryota > Viridiplantae > Streptophyta > Pinopsida > Pinales > Pinaceae > Picea > Picea engelmannii. The sequence continues at coordinate 16,821 of WSFP011404116.1, read as the reverse complement.
GGGTAAAGGGAGAGTAGATTACATTGAGGTGCACTATGATAGCGATGAGGAGGATGTGTATGAGGGTGATGCCTTAGATGCCTCATTAGAGTATTCCCAAGATTGTTTTGCATTTTATGAACATATTGATGACCAAGGTTCTTGTGAGGGTGCATATGTATTTTCACCTAGGCATGATGTGATTTAGAGGTTAGAGGACCCAGCTTTGGGAGATGACATGACTTCTAGGGAGCCTTGTGTTGGTGAGGAGGATATTCCTATGGAGTTGGGAGTGACACAGTCCTTACCTTTTCAGACACTTATGATAGACATGACACATGGGGATATTAATAGCATTTGGATGTGGTAGAGGAGCCTTGTGTAGAATTTGAACACAAGGGACATGTGGATCTGTAGGCCCATGATAAGGGGCATGACTTGGAGTTAGTTGAATATATACATACCTATCAGTATGGGGAGGGTGAGTCACCTCTTTTTGGGATTCCATTGATATATCAAGTTGGGGAGACTGACATGTCGATGGGATACTTGCTTCTGGTACCGGTCTACAGTGATGAGGATGCATTCCTTGTTGGTCGAGATGACCATATCACATGTATGGACACATGTGTATGGGATCGAGGTGTAGATGACATTAGTAGAGTGAGCGCATAAGAGGATAAAACAACACATACATGATACCATGTGATTCAGATGGAGGTACCAGTTGGTGATTATGTGAAATGGCATACTAGAGGACTCAATAGCACAGAGGACAGTGGGCAGTTCAGTGCCTTATCTATTGAAGAGTGTGTTTTTGGGGATTCCATTGTCGACATTAGTAGTGAGAGTCATGAGTTAGCACCTCAGCAGGATTGTAATCAAGAGTCATGACACTTGACAAGACAACTGAGAGTCTGTGAGGACTTGATCATGGCAGCCATTAGAGACATGGATGATACACATGCATTGGTGGAAAGATATTGTTGGAGGGCCTCGATGTAACATGATAGTTTGGATGGGGATATTTCCCTTGATGAGTTCTAGACACTCATGGAGAGAGTGATGGTGATGAGGACCAACTACCAACAACTACTTATGGATATAAATTATCTCTTGGAGGTTGGCGATATGTATCACAGGGCACTAAGGGAGAAGGAAATTGAGGTGGACCGACTCACTCATGAGTTGGTAAGAACACAAGGATTCTTGGAAGGCACACGAAAAACCCTTCAGGAATCAAGGTCTAGGTTAGAGGAGATCCTTGAGGAGACTAGTCGTCAATCCACTACATCTATCTCAATAGAGACTCAGATGTTTACTTTAGCTACTTTTCTAGAGGATGTTGGTGGTTTGGTAGAGGAGCACCAGATGATGGAGGTGCATGAAGGATACCCATTATCACTGATGGATATGGAGAGATGTGATCAAGATACGCAGAAGGATGTCCATGTGTCACAAGGACCACCATTCATGAGGGGTTTTGAGATAGTTGGTCATACACCTACACTAGGGGATTCTAGAGACAAGGGTAGTTTTGAGGACACATCCATTTAGGTTCTAGGATTGGATGACATCTAGGTAGAGGTTGACCCAACAATACACCTTGGATACACGATGATGCAGGAGGATACAAGAGCTTGCATGAATATACAGGGGCATATGATGATGATAGGTAGTTCACAAGGGCATGCATAGGTGTATAATGGGATTCAGGGGAACACATTGGATTGGAGGGAGGAGATATACATGGTGGACCATCGAGACCACATTCTCAGTAGCATCGGTCATATTAGTGATGAGTTACCTACCGTTGTACATGAGGACATGAGATTAGTGTTGAATCCATGCGAATATTCACCTTGGATGGTGATGAATGAGTGTTTGGTCAAGTCCTTGGGATTGACCAAAGCATATGATACTTCCCAATCCTACAGACAGTTACAATTATTCTTATTATATTTTCCTGACACTTTCATCATTGACAACAACATAGGGGGAGATAAACAGTGGCAGGGGACATGGAGATTTGGTAGGCAAAGACCACCTGACATGAGTGACTTTATTGCATACAACAAGAAAGGGGAGGATTACCAGAGACAAAAATATGAGGCCCTGGGTGTGCTGAAGAGTATCTTTGGATGTGGGATAGAGGATATCTCAGAGGCTGATACAGGTTCATATTCTCATTGGTATGAGGATGGGGGGACAATATATTGGCCTAGAGGGCTTCTGAAAGTTATTAGTATGGAACAATAAAAATTAGTGGGGATTGGAAGTGGTGAAATTCCAAATTTTCCATGGGATCCAAAAATCCATTTGGTTGGTAGTTTTCTTCACCTTATGATGGTTCATATTGCACCAGCGAGTGGCACACTTCACTCTTGGATTGTTTTAAGAGGGCTTGCTGGGATTTATTTTATATGGTGATAAAGGTTCTCCCTGTTGATACTTGCGATCGAGTATGGAAGTGGATTTGTAGAATTTGGTTCCACATGGATACCTTTACAGGTTAGACTTCTTGATAGCAGGCCCAATCCTCACATGTATTTTAGCATGAGGATCCATGAGTGGGGGATCTGGTATTTGTACATTGGGCAAACAATCTTGATTAGAGTGGTGCAACATCAACATGATGGTCCCTTTCAGAGATTAGTGTGGGACCCTAGGATTACAGGGCTGGGAATTTCATTGAATGATGGAGGCGAGTGGATCCTTGCAGGGGAAAATCATTTTGATTTTCCAATGAGCTTCAGTTTTGTGGGAGTATGCCACTTGTTGGTGATTCATTGAGGTCTTGTAGCAGCTCATTGTGGAGGAAAAATGTTTAGTCGAAGGAGGCCATGTTGGGCTTGGTATAGTCATGGAGGTCAGACTCATTTATGGTGGAGGTCGAGTGTTATTTTTAGGAGACTCTACGGTGTTGAGGTCTTACAAGACTATATTGTGTAGGGCATTGCAGCTCACATCTTGATTTTGGATCTAGGGATTGGAGTGCTTGGTATTCCAGGTTTTGATTGATTTGAGATCCGAGTGGAGCGGTTGATTGAGGAGTTGACCGAGGATCTATTGCACATGATCATTCTACTCATTAGGAGCCTTTGGGTGTCATGCATAATGAGCACTTGGAGGGGCCATGACTTGAGGGGAGTATACTACATGTCACACATGTGGATATGGGACCCATGTATTATATATATATATATATATATATATATATATATATATATATATATATATATATTGCTTGAGGACAAGCAATATTCAAGTAGGGAGGACTGTAATGTCCCCATTTTTGGATGTTTCTATGTTACAGAGTTGGATGCCTAACAGAGTAGCCAGATGGGGGTGATAGTGCGTTCATGAGATATTGAGGGGTTTAATTGGGCTCGAATTGCATCGTTAATCATATTTCATCATCAGGATCCATTCTGCACAACTTATCTTTCGTTTTGTTTCATTCCAATGATTTGTGTAATTTTGAGTTATTATGGAGCATATTTTAATTAAATTCACTAAGGAGGCCATTTTGGGAATAATACTTAGAGAAACATCTTAGTGTAATATATCATCGGAATGGCGAGGAAGAGTACTACATGATAAGATGATGAGAAGTGACTTTCAGTGGCTGGAAAAGCCATAAGGACAAATAAATCACTTTTTAGATGAAAAAAGGTTAATTAATTAATAAAGTGATTTTATTAAGGAATATTAAAAATAAAGTAAAAGTCACTTGGAGAGAAAAGATGAACATGGGTACAAAAGAGAGATAGGGGCTTCTATTCTCTCATTATGTTGATTATCATTTTGATGTCTGGCTTCTTAGCTAGAGAGCCCATGACACTTGGGGGTTTTGACTGAAAAAACCCAAGAGATCAGCTCGGTGGTGAAATATATCACCTTTCCTGATCCAAGCTTGGTCAAGGAGGTGAAATATTCCTCCGTTTTCATTCTACTTCAGTTTCTATACATATATGAGGCAATTTGAGGAAGAGGGGCACAGTTATAGTGGTTTCCAACAGGTTGGGCACACCATTGAAGGAAGGAGGGTTCAATTTGCTTAGAGGTGGATAGATCTTCAGTAGCACTCACTCAAGGATTGGTAGCTACCACTCTAGCACCCTTTTGTAGCAGTGTGTGAGGGAATTCTTTAGCAGATTCATTCTATCTTACAGAGGGGGCATGTTTCTCTTCAATAGGGTGCATTGTTGTTAGAGGATCTTGTGTTTTGGAGTGGGAGATCACTCCCAATAGCTAGGAGACTCATCATATGGGTTTCTTGTCCCCCGATATACATTTTGGTAGTTGGTCTCATGGGTTTAGAGGTCATCTTCTTGTAGGTTGAATTCTTGGCTTGCTACAGCCAGTGAGGGCACATTGTGCTAGAGAAGACATCATCTACAACTATAAGGGAAAGTGTTGGATATTATATATCTTTGGTATTCATCTCATGGAGGATTTTGGAAGCCTTTATATTCATCTCTCTATTGTATCTTGGAGGCATTATCAACCACACAGACTATTCTTTTATAAGTGTTCCAGATCTGCTCTACTTTGTATGAGGTCAACCATATATCTAAATAAAATATGATCTGAGGTATTTGTGGTTATCTATTGTATTGCAACTTGTTTTGTATCTATTATTGTCATATATCTATCATTTACGGGTTGAAACACACAATAAAAACTATCATCATAAACCCCAATGCAACTCAAGAAGAGTATGTGTACATTGGGCACACAATCATGATAAGAGTGGTGCAATGTCAACATGATGGTCCCTTTAATAGATTAGTGTGGGAACCTGGGATTACAGAGCTGGGAATTTCATTGAATGATGGAGGTGAGTGGATCCTTGTAGGGGAAAATCATTTTGATTTTCCAATGAGCTTTAGTTTTGTGGGAGCATATCATTTGTTGGTGATTCGTTGAGGTCTTGTATCACCTCACTGTGGAGGAAACACATTCATTCAGAGGAGGCCATGTTGGGATTGGTATGGTCATGGATGTCAGACTCATTTCTAGTGGAGATTGAGTGTTATTTTCAGGAGACTCTTGGTGTTGAGGTCTTACAGGACTATATTGTGCGGGGCACTGCAGTTCACATCTTGATTTTGGATCCAGGGATTGGAGTGCTTGGTAGTCCATGGTTTGATGTAGTTGAGATCTGAGTGGAGCGGTTGATTGAGGAGATGACCTAGGATCTATTGCACATGATCATTCTACTTGGCATGAGCCTTTGGGTGTCATGCATGACGAGAACTTGGAGGGGCCATGACTTGAGGGGAGCATACTACATGTCACACAGGTGGATATGGGACCCAGGTATCATATATAAATTGATTCAATTATTGCTTGAGGACAAGCAATATTCAAGTAGGGAGGACTGTAATGTCCCCATTTTTGGATGTTTCTATGTTAGAGAGTGGGATGCCTACCAGAGTAGCTAGATGGGGGTGATAATGAGTTTGGGAGATATTGAGGGGTTAGATTGGGCCGAACTTGCATCGTTCATCATATTTCATCATCATGATCCATTCCACACAACTTCTCTTTGGTTTCATTGCATTCTGATGATTTACATAATTTTGAGTTATTATGGAGCATATTTTAATTAAATTCACTAAGGAGGTTATTTTGGGCATAATACTTGGAGAAACCTCTTAGTGTAATAGATCATCGGAATCAGGAGGAAGAACACTACAAGATATGATGATGAGAAGTGACTTTCAGTGGCCAAATAATCCATAGGGACAAATAAATCACCTTTTAGAGGAAAAAGTTTAATTAATTAATAAAGTGATTTTATTAAGGAATATTAAAAATTAAGTAAAAGTCACTTGGAGAGAAAAGATGAATTCTTGGCTTTCTACATCCAATGAGGGTGCATTGTGCTAGAGAATACATCATCTAAAACTATAAGGAAAGAGTTGGATATTATAGATCTTTGGTATTCAACTTGGGGAGGATTTTGGAAGTCTATATATTCATCTCTCTATTGTATCTTGGAGGCATTATCAACCACACACACTATTATGTTATATGTGTTCCATATCTGCTCTACTTTGTATGAGGTCATCTATATATCTAAATAAAATCAAATCTGATGTATTTGTGGTTATCTGTTGTACTACAACTTGTTGTGTATCTATTGTTGTCATATATCTATCATTTACTTGATGCAAACACATTAAAACCTATCATCATAAACCCTAGCACAACTCAAGAAGAGTAAATCATGAAAGTGTTTGACAAAATACCACAACCATAAAACTTAACATGTTCCAAGCAAATCTGTTTGGGAACATTACATTGGTAGGGATAAATATGATATGAGGTTGCACAAAGCAAAATCTAGGATAAATGCTAAGATACCAGGTTTTGAGGAACATATTGATAGAAAACTACAGAGCACTAGAGATGCAAGAAACACTAGTATATAACATTTATTGCACTAGCAATAAGCCAATGACATGAATGAACCTTTTCCAAGGTTTCCACCATATGAATGTAAAGTTTTTATCTTGTTAGAGGTTAAGCATTGTATGGGAATGAGATCACGTGTTTCTATTGAGTATGTATACGTTGTTTCAAGAATGAGGTACCGTTGTGTCTATTTCGATGTATTCAAACATTACAATGATGCTATGGACTACATTGAATATGGATGGAATGGACCCCTCGTTTCAAATAATTTTTATGGTGAGAATGATTTATTTCGATGATGTTCTATTTATTATTTGTACTATTCTATTACAGTTTCTACTTATATGTTATCGTGAATGGTTGCATCTTTGATATATTCTAGTGCATGGTATAATATTGGTATAATGGTTAATATATTCACTAGACATTCCATTTATTGAGTATCATTTTAGTGATGGTTGCATTTATCACTAATTATCTTTCTCCCCTAAATTCAAGTCTTGGCAATGCACCTTAGGTGAGACACTCCTTGTCCCTAGGGATTTATATGTTGGTGCTATAGTAAAACCCCTTTGTTGGATAACCCCATGAACCTTGGTCTTCTAATTCGATCTGACTAATGGTTTTGTTTCTAGGAAACCACCATGAAAAGTGGGAGATCATGATAATATGATGGAAGAAATTCCAAATGAAGATATTTAGGGTTGGTTTGATGAACAAATTGACATTTTTTCTAGATACAATGCTCCTTTGTTTGGATGGACATTGTAACATTTTGAGGATTGGAAGTTTTTTAGTGATCAATATGAAATATTTTGGGTTCAGTTTCTTGTAATTTTGTTTGAATGTCTACGAATTATTAAGGAGAACCCAATATATCAATGGTGAAGGGAGGGGAAGAATGTAACTTGGAATGCTCAAAACCTAGTTGTGTTATAACATTGTGATGACCCCATAGCAAGAAAATTGGAATTTGGGGTCAAGAATAACTTTAAGGCATACATTATATAGTTTTTAGTGGAAGAAGGTAAGTCCTACTCATGGGACAAGGAAAATTTATGAAGGGACTAGAGGGAAATCTTGTAAAGGAATTCCTTACTTGGATAAAGATGTTTATGAGAAAGGGGCTTGCTAATGGAGGAAGACCCTACTAACGAAAAGGAGAGTAGATGTATGTCCAATGGATCTAATGGAAAAAAAAAGATGCCTTGTAAGTGGATGTAGGGTACAAATTGATGGTTCAAAGAAAATACATCATAGGGTTTCACTCAAAGATAAATCTAACAAACCAACTAACACAATTTTATAAATGGAATCTCAACTAGAAGATGTTCTTGTTGATATTATCCACTTATTTAATGAAAAAGAGATACAACCAATAGACATGATACCCCTAAGAGGTAGTAGAGCCAACACAACATATACAAGACCCCTTTTGCATTTTGATCTTTGTGAGTTAACCGTTGTTAGTCTCGTTGTCATTCCATGTGGTGTAGAGAAGTTGATGAGGGAGTGTGTTGTTAAGGCACTCTGTAAGTGAATTCATCGGTTCAAAACCTATGGGGACAACTCCAATCCAACCATGTTAAGGGTTGGTGCGGTCCAAGATGGTTTTGATCCCCGGGTGATTTTGATGGCTTAGATGCCCCTGGGTCGTGGCATCTTAACCACATGCCAATCCCGCAAGTCAAGGATATTTTGCTAACAAAAGAAAAAGGATAAGAAAGAAATATTTCAAGTACAAGTGGAAGTTAGTTAGCTTATAAGAATTTGAACACCAATAGTAATATTATTTTGTTTTCTAGTAGAATTCAAAACCTTGTAATTCATCTAGGAGAGAAAGGGTATGCATTTATCAAACCCCCCCCAAAAAAACATGGATAGAATGCAAGTGGGATCCATGTTACCTCTACTTTAGTTCTCAGGAAAAGATGATGGTGATGCCAAGCAAAATTAGTTTTTATGAAAGACTACCTGGATTGCGAAGAACATTATAATAATTGAAATTCAACTAGTTAATCTCCAAATGACCTTGAAAGGTTGAACTCTATAATGGTACATGAAGTACATGCAAATAATCCCTTGGGTAATAGTAGGACATTGAATGAGGTGAAGCAGGTCTTCATCATAGAGTTTCAAAAGATAAAGACATAGCAACACAGTTGTGCCTAGTTGAATTAATAGCAATAAGATCATAGGAGAAAGTGCATGGGATTTTAATCAAAGGTTTCAATACATAATGAGTAAACTAATATTTAAAATGCATGATACTGAGCACAAGGAATGGTTGATTATGGGACTTCTAATTTTGATGAGGATTCCTCTCATGCAAATAAGGTGGGCATCACATAGCGAAGCTCTAAATAATTCCATGAGAATTGAATTGATGGCAGGGTAACCCAGGGTCTCCCATGTTCATATCACAACTATACCTATCCTTTAGTGTAATTCCAAATATATCACAAGTTAAAAACTAACTATTATATTTTATCGAAACTATACATGAATTGACCAGAGAAAATGTAGGACATGACCAGGTATGGTAAATTGTATGTAAGGCCGAGAGTCACCTAGCAAATTAATGCCTTAATTTAAATGGGGAATTTCACACAACCCTCTATTGAGTCCATTTTTAGGGAAATCATCAACCAAATGCTATGAAATGCACATAATATATGGTCACTCACCAAAATTATTCCTCATGTTGTAGAAGAAGTATTCATTGGCCCCAATAACCCTAGTTTGTGACTTATTCTAGTTGAATACACACAACTCTTAGAACTATAGGGAATTGTATCTTATGGCATAAATCTTTGAAAAAATCTCATTCATCAAATAAAGGACCAATGCTAATACCAATGGTGGTTGTGGACAAGGAGGAGAAAATTTTTGAGGCGGTTGGTTTGGAGGCCAAATGAGACTATTAAGATACTATAATTGTGATGATATAGGAAATATCTCAAGAAGCTACCCCCCTCCCAAGAATTTCGAGGTGTGGACACTATAGAGCCACATGCTACAACATTTAAGATTTCACTAATATTTTTTAAAAATGGGAGGCTAGAAAAATAATGAGGAATGCTTATCTAGTTGGCTTATAGCCAAGAATATTGAAGTCAATGAAGTCCAAAAGCTACATGTATTAACTAGAGGAGGTGCTTGCAAGAGTGGCAACCAAGGTACAAAACTATCATGACCAATCCATAAAGAAGCAACACCTACCATGGACTTCAAAGCGACATAATAGAAGGAAAATTATAAATAATCCATGTGTTTTTGGTTAGAATCAATAGTTACTATAAAATGAAAGAATGGTACCATGACTCGGGAATATAACAATCACCCTAGGTATCATAATGGAGGTCACAAGAAGAACATGAATTAGAATAATCATTCAATGACTTTTTTAAAGCATTTTTCAAAGTGTTGGTAAACAAGCACTTATCTATAAAGTTACAAATTGATGTTAATCAATTAATCATAGGAAAATAGGAATAACATGATATCGATTCCCCCCTCCTAAAAAGACACTCACATAGGGTAGGAAGGAAGGGGAGAATGAGAAATAGTAGGGAAATTATATTAAATAAAGATATTGCATGCTATGAAGTTAGATATGCCATGTTGGATCTAGTATCCAACATGAAAATATTGCCCAAGAAATTTTGGGAAATGATGGGTAATCCTCGACTAGACTTCTTCCCTATCTAGTTCTGACTTATGAATCAAAACATAATCTACTTGATCAATAGATTAGATAATGTTGAATCTAAACCTATATAATTTTGATGAAATTGTTGTTACAAAAGGTTCATACCATCTCTTGATACTTTTGATACATTTGATGTAATGTTGTTGATAGTTTGATCAGGTAGTCGATTATATACGTGATTGGGAAGTCACTTGGTTGGGATGACCATCAATTTTCCTGACTAGGTCGACTGGTGTGCAGGTTGGGGTATGAAATCTAGAGACTTGGGCATGCCTAAGGTGATCAGCGACCATGTCTTCCTTACTTTATGGGAGTTTTTTAGGCTCTGATTTATATATATATGATCCTATCGATTATTCTATCATACAATGAAAATGGTCAAATGTGGAGCCAAAATCATAAGTGATGAAAACCTATAGCATAGAGATTGAGCATGGGAGTTAACATAAGTTATACATGTCTATTGGAAAACCTAATACAAAGGATTTGTACTCATTATTATCCCAAAGAATTTTTTTTTTCTTATTATTCATTTGGGCATTCTCCTCAAGCATGTATTGAATGGTCAAATGGGGAAGGAGGTGGCATCAAAATTAATGTAAAGTTAAATATAATAAATTCCTCTTGGATAAAAGGGATGAATATTTGAAAGACCAAATTATATAATTTATAAGGTAATGAAAATGAGACGGGGAATCTATTGAATAAAACCAAAACCATCATGTGGCCACAAGGCCAAGAGAGGGTAATTATTTTTTAAATGGTTATAAATTCTAGAAACTCAAAGGAGAAGAGGATTTTATTTTTTATATGGTTATAAATTCTAGAAACTCAAAGGAGAAGAGGATTTTTTCTTTGGGATATTTCATGTACTCATGTTGAAATTTCTAATGAGGAGAAGCCACCTTTGGCCAAGTATTTTATATAGATATTTTATTCCTATCTTGCATATGTTATGGCCTATCCCTATGTATTTGTTGAGCATTGAGGTCATCGTAAGAATGTCCTTTACACTATAGACTATTCTCATGTTTAGAGTTTACATTCTTATTTCTATTTTCTAGAAATATTTGTCTGGACTTGTAGGCATAGAGTTGTAATTAGTTGTTTAATATTAGACTATTCTAGGCTAGGCTTTGTAGATATTTACTCATATTCCTGCTTTTATTTTCATAGTCTGATTATTGTTGGTTATAATGGTGGAGATATTTTCCATTTTGTTTTTACTTCATTAGTTCTATCAGTATGACCAAACACCTGCATTTTCATTCATGCATATTAAATTAGCTACTTTTCATTTTATTATATAACAAACCCCCAAACAATGTATTGGGCCATAACTAGTAAAATACACATCAATAATGGTTGTTATGCTAGAATTTGTGTAACGCACCCAACCCCAAGTTGGGTCATGCCACTGCAAAAATGAACAAATAAAAAATTATGATATCGATTTTCAATGCATAAATGACACATAGCATGAAATAAAATCTCATGCAATTGTCCATGCTAAATAAAACATAAATGCAATTATTTTAAATGTATGCAGCAACAACTAAGCACATACAACAACATTGAGCCACATAAATGGAAATTCAAATGCATCATTCTACTCACAACAAACAACTAACCAAAACAACTCAATGTAAAACACACAACAATTATCTCATCATTTAACATAACTAAACACAAAAAATAAGAACACTTATCTTAGTAAGTATGCAACCTGATGCAATGGACAGACATTCCTCCCAACCATATACTTTTTGTTCCATTTCTCAACAACAAGTCACCCTCGATATGGGGCTATGAATCCACAAGAGACGGTGGTCCCTAAGGTTGGTTATTGTTCCCCTCTCAATAGTCTAATTCCCACAACTAATTCCAATCCACTAGCTCTCTTCCCCACAAACTACACAACCCAGGGATGGGATCCCTCTTCACTATTCAGAATCTCTTAGGCCTTCCCACTCCCCTCTAGGGCTCCAACACAGGTTGGATAGGAAATACTTTTGTTGGGACTCCAGGAATATACAACTGTAATAGGAATTCACACAACAACAAAATGCTTTCTCCCTTGACAAATTCTTGAACATAAAATTATTCCCAGGCATGCAACCTCTCTTTCCCTGAAATTACAGCTCCAAAATAGCTACCATACATTCCCACTATGGCTTCCTTCAAGCTTCAACACTCAAAACTCTCTTGTTATTGAAATATTTTCTTCTAAAAAATGTTATCCTTCCACATATGAATTTCCTTGACTCACACTCTTCCCAAGGTTTGTTATGCTTAGCCCCCATGCTCTCAATAACTATGGGATGTGACTTCTCACACCTGCCATAATATATGAATTCAATGATTGGATTTGGGAACACTCAATAAAAAAATAGAAGGTTTATAGTAATGATAATTTAGAAAGATGGTTTGAGTTTAATAGACATGGGTAAACTCTCCTCCTTGGACCCCTTCTCTCTGTTGTGGAAATTAAGCTCCCAAATCTCTGTTCGCGTCCATATACAACTGGTGATACATTTTATTTATTATATTCAATATACAACATTTACATATTACATCTCTTGGACCTCGACCATACATCATATTTACAATATACATCACTAGTTTGTGGATTAAAAATGGGGATGTTATAATCCCCTCCTCCTACAAACTGCATTGTCCTCATTGCACATCAATAGATAATTTACACATTGACATATATAAAATGTTACATCAAAATACTTTGATAATTCGGCACCTTAATGACTCACACAACAATTCCAACTAGTAAATCTCTTTTCCCCTCAACCCACACAACCCAATGAATGAGATCCGGCGTCAGTCATAAAGGAGTCTCGGGGTTGTGGTTTCAAGAACTCTATCTACCAAAATGGAGTCTTCATTCACTTATGTACAAATGTACATTCAATTTTCTTCAAAATTTGCAAAAATTTGTGGGTATGATTCCTGCATGGCTTCCTTGTGCTACCACATAGCATCTTCAAGACCGTAGTAGGTCCATCGAACCTTTACCAAGACAATGGATTTGTTCTTGAGAAATTTGATTTTTTGTTCTAGGATGAGCACTGGTTCCACCTAGAAGTCCCCTTTGTGTTCCACCTGGATCACAGTGCCATCAATCACATGGTTATGATCATATACATACTTTTTTAATAAAGACACATGGAACACATTATGAATTCTCATGGATGCAAGTAATGCTAGAATGTATGCAACTAGGCCTATCCTTTCTAGAACTTCAAACAACCCACAATATCTCACTGCCAACTTTGGGAAACTTCCCAATTTCAACAAGCTCCTCTTAGCTTTAAATTTTAAAAACACATGCTCTCCCACTTTGAATTCTCTATGTGTTCTTATTTTATTGGCATAGCTCTTCTAACTGTCTTGTGAAAATTTCAATATATGTTTGATCTTTACCATTTGCTCTTCCATTCCCTCAACAATTATGGCCCAATTACGACTCTATCTATCGAGTTGTCCCAACTCATTGGCGTGTTGCATTTTCTACCATACAATGCTTCAAATGAGCTCATCTTCAATGATTCTTGATACCCATTATTGTAAGAAAACTCAACTAAATGGATATAGTCCTCCCACCTAGAATGTTCGTCCATTACACACATTCTCAACACATCTTCAATTATCTAGTTAATCCTCTATGTCTTCTCATATGAATCTGGGTGATATGTTGTACTGAAACTAAAATTGGTCCCAAATCCTTTGAACAAACCCTTCCAAAAATTGGAACTGAACTTGGGGTCTTGGCTTGAAACTATTTCATTAGGAATACCATGTAGCCTAAGAATTTCTTTCATATGAATTTCTGCAATATTGTGTGCCTTATGAGTTATTTTCACCACAATGAAATTTGCATCCTTTGTAAGATTGTTGACCACTACCATGATGGAATCATGTTGCTTTGTTGTCCTGGGAAATTTGATAATGAAATCAATAGTAACAACTTCCCATTTCCATTTAGGAATGGGAAATGGTTGCAAAAATCCTATTGGATGTATGTGCTTAACTTTTATCTTCTGACATTCCATGCATTTGTCCAAATAATCGGTTACATCTCTCTTCTGTTAGGACCATACAATGTACCTTTTTTCCCACACTTTTTCCACCATTACACTCTTGTTTCACTCACATTTAAACTCATATTATCACTTTACCCTATCTTTCCAAAGGTATACAACGTCTCTTCTCTTTACTATATGTTTAATCTGTTTTGCATATAATTTTACATTACTCTCGTACTTAACCTTTGATCAGAAATGTATAAGTGCTGAAACGGTTTGAACTGCAGATTAGCATTGAGGCCTGTTGTTGAAACAGTTAAAGCACGCAAACCCTATGTTGAAACAACAACTCATACAGAAGAAGTTGTTACACAATCTGTGGTCAACGATGCTGAAACACAAAAGAAGTTGTTACACAGTCCATGGTCGATGATGCTGAAACATAGTAGAAGCTGTTACACAGTCCGTGGTCAACGATGTTGAAACACAGAAGAAGCTGTTACACAGTCCATGGTCAATGATGCTGAAACACAGAAGAAGTTGTTACACAGTCCATGGTCGACGATGCTTAAACACAGTAGAAGTTTTTACACAGTTTGTTGTCAATGATGCTGAAACAGTCAGAACGCAAATCCCGTGGCTGAAACAGCCTGCGATTTGCGATGTTGAAACAACATACAACAGCAGTAACAAGAGACAAATAAAGAAGTTGTTACTCCAGCCGCAACAACAACACCTCACTCAGCACTTGTAGTATCATTTTGTTGCGGGAGACTAGGATATCCTATTCCAGTTTAGAAAGTCGATCTGACTAAGAATAGGAATCAGATGTACACCTGTAATTAGATTGATTAAATTGTATTGAAGGGATCCTCCTCTTTAAATAAGAGGAAATCACCATTCAAGAGGACCTTCGTTTTTGTACTAAGAAAGGATTTACAGAGAAGGGCACGTTTTACCTCAGATTGTAATATGATACATTGACAGATGAATAAAAGACTGTTCTGAGCATTCCTCTCTAGTCCCTTTCGTTTCAGGGGAATCTTGTGAGAAGGAAGGGCCCACCTTCTTCACAAGATTCACCCGTTAGCTTTGTAGTGTTTTAGTGTGATTTTTGTTTATGCCTTGATTAAATTCTGTTTTGCTGAAACACTACTTTATTGAATTCTATTTTGCTGAAACACTACTTTACTGAAATCTGTCTTGCTGAAACTCTGCTTTATTGAATGTTACATTGTTTTCATGTGATTCATGCTTGGGTAACTGTTAATCATTTTAGTTAGCAATCCTGTTTGATGAATTCATGAAAGTGTTCTAATCAGAAACAGGTGTTGAAGTTTCCTACTTAGGAAATAGGGTCTTATTCTCTGTTAGAGATAATTAGTCTTCAGTGCATTAATGAGTTCATGAAAGTGTGCTAATCAGAAATAGGTGTTGAAGTTTCCTGCTTAGGAAATAGGGTCCTATTCTCTGTTAGAGATAATTAGTATTCAGTGCATTAATGAGTTCATGAAAGTGTGATAATCAGAAACAGGTGCTGAAGTTTCCTACTTAGGAAATAGGGTCATGTTCTCTGTTAGAGATAGTTAGCCTTCAGTGCATTAATGAGTTCATGAAAGTGTGCTAATCAGAAACAGGTGCTGAAGTCTCCTACTTGGGAAATAGGGTCTTGTTCTCTGGTTATAGAATAGTAGTATTTCCTTTTGTAGTGTCTTGAAGAATTTATTTTCCCAGTCTATTATTTCTTTAATGTAATCCAGGATTCTTTGACAATTATTTCTTTAAACAGTGAACTCTGCAATAGGTGGATTTCTTTCCTGTAATTCAAGTTAGAACTTCAGTTTGTTCAAGGCAAAGTGTGATTAATATATTTGTACTACAACTCTAGGTTGCTTTTGAGATTGAGAATATATAGTGCGTGGTTACCTTTGAAATAAACAGACATCCCTGGGTTGACAATTTATGTAGCACTTGATTGTTTAATCAAATAAGAAATTATAGTGACCAACATTTTGGCGCCGTTGTCGGGGAAGGTAATTATAGATTTCAAAAGAACTTATGATTTTTCAGATACAAATATTGCATGAGAGGACATGGAGACCCCAAAGACATTGACCCTACAGGTGGCAAGGGAAGAGGAAGAGGAGGAAGAAAGACTTATATTGACGAGATTATATCAAAATCTGAATCTGTTGCTCAACGACCAAACTCTCGGAAACCAAAATCCCAACCTTCATTTCAAGCAAATTTTGAGATGGGGAAAGAAGTTTGGAGTCCTGATACAGTCCAGAAACTAGCAGGAAACATTGAGGACAGAGCAAGCGCAGCAGGGGAGCAGACAGAAGAAAACATGGATGAGTACAATGAAGAATTGCATCATAAAGAACAGGCAGGTCCTGAAGGAGAGGTAAATGATGAAAACTCTTTCTCGACATTAGGATTTCCTATTGGTGATCTTCCTAGAGGGGTAGCCCCCATGAAGAACATTCCACTCTCAGGACTACCTAATTTTCATGGTTTTTCTTCAAAAGATCCTGATGAATTCCTTTTTGAGTTTGATATATTATGCAGAAGTTATGATTACGTTTCCAATGCTAAAAAATTAAAGCTATTTCCAACAACATTAAAAGGAAATGCACTAAGATGGTTCATGAGTCTTGGAGG
>WSFP011404106.1:0-25885 GCA_009831015.1 Picea engelmannii | reverse complement strand
AGTACAATAACTACTACCAACATGTAGGGTTGGAAAGAACCAATACAACTAATTTACTTACACATACATAATCCAACAGTTGCATAACAAGGTAAGTTGAAATCTTCAAATGCCTCTTATGCTCGATTTAATAAAATAATTAAGATAAATCATTCTTTATAGGAATCAAGCTACTATACAGGTCAAATTCCATCATGCATATCTAACATCATAGCACAAAAAACAAACTTTGTTCCCTTTCAATTGCAACCTTTACTTCCATATGTCACTTAAGAACAGAATTATCCCAGTCACCAATTCGACCAACTAAAAGCACGATGGGAAGCAGTCTAAGACAACAACAACTTGACATAATGTAAACACTGCAATGCCTATTTTGGGACAGACTATATTTGAAAGTCCATAGATTCATCAATGAAATTTGACAAAAAGCTTCATAAGTAGCACACAACCATCGACGCAAGTAATAGGTTTACCCACTATTCAAATAGAACCGAACTCAATTCAAAACCCCATCATTTTCTTAAAACCACTGAACTACAGTGGTTCGGGCCCAACGAGAGAGAGAGAGAGTATAACAGTTAATGGGGTTTATACAACCAGAATTTAACAACACTAGTCGAAATCAAAGTGCCACCAAACAATGGCTTTTGCATACATTCATAACTGTGGGAGAAATTTCAACAGTGCTACCATCCAAAAGCCCAGAAATAAAACAAGAACCAAGTTTCGCATTCACCCAACAGTTGTTGCAACATTTTAATTCATTTGTAACAGTAATAACCTCAAACCACACAGGGTCACAACCAATACCCACGGATTGGAGTAATCATTTAAATGGAGAAATATATAGCAGAGGCTGGAAAAGTGCTTGGTATGTATATACACATCAAGAAACAGACCCCTTCATCGCCCAAAAGCGATGCTATGGATATAAGCCTATTTCAAAAATTGCAGCAGGAGCGAAACAAGGAGTATAGCCACCACCATCAACTCCCAAAAGACATAATCAATAGTCCTAAAATCATAGTATTCGACTGTAGACTGGAGTAAAAAAATAGCATTTGTGCAACCATAACCCAAAAAATCAACAGGGAAGAACCATAATCTATTTACAATCTACCAACCAACTAGCACAGACAGAGCATACCTATATTCGTCATTTTAACTTTAGAAAGCCGGCACCCAGCAAGTAAACTCCAAGAGCCAACCTCTTATTCTATTCTGGAGCAGAGAATGAAATAAATGGAGAACAAGAACTCATACCTGTCGTGGAAAAAGCAAGGAGACCAAACTCTGTTATTTCCTCTGAAGGTCGCGCAACAAGGGGTAACCAGAACTCGATACCAAACACAAACGAACTAAGGAAGGTGGTGGCCTCGGGGTATGGTTGGAGTGACATGCAGTAATTGCACGTGGTTTCCAACATAAATGACCACCAAACAATCAATACGAGTGTGTGATGCATTGCCCCAAACAATAGCATAGCAAACTATAGAATAGGCCATCAATTTTCAATTTAATCAACAAAATTCCTCTTGTGGTGTGCCACCAATTTTTCATACCCATTTCTATAAGGAGTTACTCAAAAATTCCAATAAAATGTATCAAAGGGCATAATGTCATATGTCCAACTAATCTCACATTTGCAAAGCTTGAATCCCCTTTAAAATAATAACATATATATTGTCCATCATCATAATCATGATTTAAGGTATGTAAGAGTTGAAACATAAACCTTTACCATATTCAACCAACTACAACATAGCAATTCCCAAATTCATGATAAGAGGCCAAACACAAGTGCAATAATAGTAACCAAGAGGGCCATCACACAACCAACTATCATTCGATCAACTCAAAATGTGACTCAAATGCACACATCCAACCAATCATCATGTTGTCTTAGAGACATTTAGAAAACTAGAGATATTCTGCAAGATCCATATTTAATTATAATTCACATAACGGTGTCCCGCCTATTTAGTTATTATCATATATACTTATAAGTATTTAGGCATTGCATCCATTTGCATGTATGGGTTTGAAGTTGCTCTTTTGGGCGTCAACAACTTGGCGAGTCCACAGGGAAATCTGTTCTCAATAGAATAGAACTCAGAATCTCTAGTTTTGCAGACTAGTGAAGTGGGGAGTAAACAAAAGAAAATTATCGAAAGGAAAGTTATGCAACAGGGGGAAGGGGATGGTTTTAAGTGAAATAATGAGGCAGGATTTTGGGAATAACTTATGGAAAGTGGTACCTATGAAGGGGATTGATCCTGTATGCATAGTGATCACATAAGACGCATTAGATAACACGTCATAATTTTTAAGGAGTGTTCTCTTGGTATGCTCTTGAATCTCAGTATGGAGGGAAGAAAGTAAAAGAAGAAATCAGGAAGAAGACAAAACAACTATTCTACATTAGTATTGAAGCAAAAAGCTAATCCAACGATGTCTAACAAAGGGTGACATCGTGACAATAGTGTGTCTCTCCAATATAATTGATCAACAATATTTCCAGAATGACATCGACATGGAAAAAACTGATCCATACTTTACCTCTGATTATTATAAAAAGAAACAACAGAGAACAAAATTTGACCAAATCAAAGTTAAAATGAAACACATTAAATCCAAAGAAATATATACAACAATCATATTTACAAAAGTATTGATGATCAATTTGATTCCATATAATGCTTTAAATGGGAACCGTTAGTACTGTAGGAGAACAATCGTTCTTCCAGATCTTTCAGAAGGTAAGAGTTTTCTCCCAGGACAAAGGTGATTTTAAAGGGACCTAGCCATAATTTTTGGAATTTAGAGTGCCTACCCTTTTCAACACGAGTTGAGTCCCACGGGAGGACTGTATCATTAACCTTGAATCTAGCAGTCTTGGCTCACTTATTAAAATATTTTTTTACAGCTTGTTGCCTTCTTCTCAGGTTTTCTAAAGCAACGTCTCTTTGTTCTTCCAGGGCTAGTAATGTATGAATTCTTTGAGTAACACTGGAAGAATTTAACTCCTCCACCTGTAACATCATTCGTAAGGAGGACAACTCCAATTCAGCAGGAAGAATAGCCTCTTGGCCATAAACCAATTGGAAGGGAGTAATGCATGTACTTGCTTTGGTGGTTGTAGGATCTGCATAGAGAGAATAAGTAAGGATCGTATGCCACTGGAGAGGTTTGTCTTCTATGATTCTCTTGATAATCCTAACCAGATTTTTGTTAGTGGACTCGGCTTTCCCATTTCCTTAAGGGTAATAAGCAGAAGAATTGAAATGCCTGACTCCTAATTTAACTAAAAATTGAGCCAACTTTGCGTACATGAAAGTTCGACCATTGTCTGTAATAATATCTAAAGGAATGTTAAATCTGGAGAAAATATTAGATTCTAAGAAAGAAATTACTTGTTCATCATGTGCATGCTTAAGGGAAACAACCTCGGTCCACTTAGTGAAGTAATCAGTGGCTGTCAAAATAAATATATGTCTTGCGGAAGACGGAGTATTGATAGGACCAACAAATTCCAACCCCCGTTTAGAAAAAGGGAAATTGGGGAGGACAGGTTGTAAGGGCATGGAAAAAAAGGCATTCTTTCCTAGCAAACTTTTAGCATTTATCGCAAGATCTTGCAAATTTATAAGAATCACAGAAAATCCAAGGCTAGTAGTAACCACTTCTTATGATTTTAAAGGCAGTAGCCTTCATATAAAGTGTCCACCGATATGGATGACTAAAGCTGACGATCCATGGATATCATGTAGTAATTTATGTGCTTCTTTGTCATTCACGCATCGAAGTACCAAACTATCAACATACCTCCTAAACAAAAGGTCTCCTAAAATAATGTACTTGGAGGCTTGAAGGCAGAGTCTCCTCCTTTGGTGAGGGTCCAAGTTATCTGGGCATTTTTTATACTGCAATTAATACAACAAATTTTTATACCAGGGGTGTTTAGCTATAAAAAGATTTTGGTTCTCAATATAAAACAGAGTTGAAAGAGGATTATCTTGATCATCAAGTTCTTCACTTGTTCCAGGATGTTGAGCTAAGTGAAGAGCTAGGTTTCGTCCCTTGATTGTTTTTGAGGTCATGATTGTCAAATCATGCTCCCGAATCTTGGCAAGCCAATGTGCAAGTTTTCCTGAGAGATAAGTTTGCGAAAGCAGAAACTTGATAGCAAGCAAAGGGACTTTTACCTCCATATATTTTCCTAGAATAAAGTGGCGAAATTTCTCTATAGCCTTAATAAGAGAAAAAGCATGCTTCTCAATATAAGAGTACTTGAATTCATCATCTGATAAACTTTGGCTCATGGAAGCTATAGGTTTTTCATTTTTTTGGTCATCATTTTGTAAAAGGATAGCAGGATTGCTTCCTCCGTAGCATTAGTGTATATGATAAAATCTTTCTCAAAATCCGGTTTTGCCAAAACCAGAATGAAATTGATTGCTTTCTTAATCCTAAGGAAATCATTTTTTACGTCATCTGTCCAAGAAAAAGAGCGATATTTCCTTAGAAGATTATGAATTGGATTAACCCTTACGTCAAAATCAGGAACAAACCTGTGGACAAAGTTGATAATGCCCATGAAGGCTTGAACTTCTTTTTTGGAGGTGGGGGCAGGAAGATTCAGAATAGCAGCAATCCTTTCGGGATCTATACTTATTCTTGTATCATAAATGATATGACCAAGGAGCTTGCCCTTCGTGACACCAAAAATAGATTTAGAAGGATTTAAAGAAAAGTCGTATTTTCTGCATCTTATGAGAACCTTTCTAAGATGACCAAAATGATCTAATCGGTTCTTTGAATAAATGGTCAAATAATCAAGATAAACTGGGATAACCTTACCGATCAGATCGTCAAAATGTATTTGCATAGCTCTCTGGAAAGTGGCACCTGCATTAGATAAGCCAAAAGGCATGCGTTCATAAGCAAATGTGCCCCAACATGTAGTAAAGGTGGTTTTATATATATCAGACCTTTTTACCTTGATTTGATTATATCCAAAAAAACCATCAAGTAAGGACATCATTTGTGACCCTACAACCTGTTGCAAAATCATTTCCATATTAAGGAGAGGAAAATGATCTTTAACACTTGCTCTATTCAATGCACAAAAATCAACACATAATCGAATCTGACTAGTTGTCTTTCTAACAAGAACTAAATTTGAAACCCACTCGGAATATTTAACTGGAAAGATTATACCAACCTTCAAAAGTTTTTCCAAATCCTTTCTAATAGTAGCTTCAACCGTAGGGTTAATAGGTCTTTTTTTTTTTCCTAACTGGTTTTAGCCCTTCCTTGATATGAATGGCATGATGTATGAGAGCGAGATCAAAACCACGAAGATCTTCGAATGACCATGAAAAAAAATATTGAAATTCATGAAGTAGCTCGGTGAATTTCACTTTTTCTTCGTCAGAACATTGGGCACCTAACTTAATGGTCTTAGGAGAATCGGGTGTTCCAATGTTCAAGGAAATGGTATCACCGACTTTCCTTTTTTACTCCTCTTCTTTATGTGTTTCTTTGTTGCCTACATCACTCGACAAAAATGAACTTTCGAGAGGAGTCAAGCCTTTCGGAAATTTGTCATCTTCCATAGATATGATTTCCTTGGGATTAAATGGTTCATTTTGTATGAAATCAGATGCCTTCATCACTAGGGGAAACCTGCCATGATTCTATGTTATCAGGGATGTGAGGACGATATAAAGATTGAAACATACAATCATGTCTTTGAGGTAAAATTTGTCAAGTGGGAGATGCCGCAAATACAGCTAACCTATCAACCATTGAATTAAGTTCCCTTTTAACATGAGTGATGTTAAATGATAACAGGTTTGAGATGAGCATCCAAAAATTTTGGGTATAGCATTTAAGCAACTTATATCTAGGTGAATAGTTCTTACGTACAAGATTCACAACAAGTTCAGAATTACCAAACACTATAAGGTGGTCACAACCAAGGTTATAAGCATTTTCGATGCCTAACAACAAGGCTTCAAACTCATTGACATTGTTCATGCAAGCAAATTCTAACCTATAAGAGAAATTATGAATTTTACCTATAGGAGAGTATAAAATAATGCAAGCTCCATTACCTTCGTTTGAGCATGACCCATCGAAATGCATGTGCCACATGCCATATTCAAAATCAAATGGTTCAAGAATAGTGTCACCCTCGTCAACAAAGATAGAATACACTCATAAGTCTTCCTCGAGATAGTTTACATTGGGTTGAGGAATACTCTCTATATATGGTGAAAGGTATCCACCTGTTAAGTATTGCCAGTATCTTCCTAAGATAATTGAATAATTACTTATTGGTATGTCAATTACTTGGATGTTGAGGGTTGTTCTTATTTCAGGATGCACTCACATAACTAAAGTGACATCCTTGATTTCACCTAGAGTTGACTGTTGCAGACTGTTATAGGAGAGCATGCTTCTAGAATTTTCATTAGTACATGATAAGCCCAAATCCTCCATGATGATATTTGATATTACGCTCGGACCAGAACTGCCATCAATTAGGAAACAATGAGATATTTTATCCATAATTTTTTACAGAAATATAAAAGGAGGGTTTTTTATAGGGTGTCTAAAATTATTTACACCTATCTTATTTATAGTGGAATCCTCTTCTTTTGTCTCTTCAAAAAGATTGGCTATGGTGGAATCCTTTCCTTCCATAAAAATTTTGAGATGCTTTTGTTGTTCAGGGATGAAAACCATGTCCAAAAGAGTAGCATCGGCCAAAATTATTGTCATTTGACTCTGCAAAATATTCTTTATCAGACATAAAATATAATTTATAAACAGACAAGAACACACAAACTGCCAAAGATAGGTCATACACCTTTGAAACAAGCTTCTAAATAGTATGATTCAGTTTCGAATCTTCCTGCCTTCAATAAGACTATGTTGTCATCGAGATAGTTAAGCCTTCTAGCAAACTCATAATGAATGAAAGATAGAAATATCTCACTTAGTATAGAGCAAACCTTATGATAGAAGTTCCTTCTATTCTCCGTCTCCTTGTCTTTTCATTTGATTGAGCTTTTATCCGTCTTCAATAAGTTAAGGTAGTTGAACTACCTTTCTTTAGTTAATCCAAGTTAGCTTAACTAATTAGTTAAGACAAGTAAATAATAATAAATATAATTAAGGGTCTAAATAATAGTAAATAGGTGGGACCCCTTGTGACTCCCATTAACTCATTTTATAATTATTTGACATAACAATTATCCAAATCATTTAATTCAAAAATATCTCCTTGTAACTCTTGTTTCATATATATGTGCTCAAATTATAAATATCAACAAAGTATGATATAATCATAACCTAAAAATAGCATCATATCCAAACTGTTCAATAAAAAATGCTCAAAATATATGTTGTTGTCCCCAACAGTCAAAAATAGAAGTGTTGTCTAAAACTATCCAAAAATAGAAGTGTTGTCCTCAAAATAAACCAATAACATACTCAATAGTCTAAAATCCATATTTACTATGAGAGACATTTTTCTTCTTCTCACTGTTGTTCTCTTTTGACTTTTCTGCAACGACCTTTGACTGTTTAGAGCCTTGAGGCTACAATGCACTAATAACATGTGAGCAGTCATCCTTAAGAATGAGACAGGAGGAGACTGATTTAGTGGATTTCTTAGAGGAGTTGGAGAGAGTGGCTATTCCTTTTCCCTTGTCTAGCACAAGCTCACGGATATTTGTTTTTAATCTTTTACTGGCATGTGAAGATTGCACATGTGAGACATCAGAATCAACGTGGGAAACTTGGTTTTTTGGTGGTGGAGGAGGTAATGGCAATGATGCAGTGGGCCATTCGTGGTGGTGAACAGAAAGTTGGTGGGCTATCTCTTGCCAACCATATTTGGCGGGTGGTTTCGGTCACATTGATACATGAGGGGAAACTAGAATGCTAGGAAGATTATGGCTGGGGTGAAAAGAAGGTCTGTTAGGCTAGGGCTGCAGAATTCCCTGGCCAACCAGGTTGAAGAAACCATCTTGAAACAATCGATTTAACTCTTGAGGATCAACATCAAAGTGAATAGAGAATCATGGCCTTCAATATCCCCTTTACTAGTTTCCTCTGTTATTAGTATTTCTGCCCCTATTTGCATTTTTGCCTCTGTTGCTTCCTCTACTAAAAAAACTCATCCTGGAGCAATAATCCAAAACATGTTACGAAAATTTCTTATTAATCCATGCATTAACTCTACCTAAAATAGAATTAAAAGTTGACTCCTATCATTTACCACATAGGCACATGCAATCCATCCATAACATCACCAATCAATTATTGTCCGAACATGGAATGACCATGGCTATTGGGAAGATGAGGGGATTGTAATGGCTGTAAAATGGTATAATGGTCAAGAAACACCATGAGTATTGTTCAAGCAATTTTAGAAAACATTCACACTAACATCCAAAACACCAATAAATTCCTTGTTTCTTTCTTTAAAAACCCCTTTTATATTAATGAAATTCACAACAATAAAACAGGGAAAATTTAAAGGCGAAGGGGTTGTAATAAGAGTAAAGTGGTATAATGGTCGAGAATGAGATGGTTATTGTTCAATTAATGAATTAGCATTTATTGTATTAACATCATTACTACCATTGTTCCAAAACTCTGTTCAATATTTGAACTCAATACCCAGTTGTCCCAAAACAACCAAAATATATAAAAAGCTTTAGAACTATCACCCCACCATTTCCTAGATTTTATTTTATCTTACACAGATATTTATTTTTGAGAGAAGGTGCAAGATATTGTCCAACATCCAGAGTACAATAACTACTGCCAACAGGTAGGGTTGGAAAGAACCTATACAACTAATTTACTTCCACGTACATAATCCAACAGTTGCATAACAAGGTAAGCTGGAATCTTCAAATGCCTCTTATGCTCGATTTAATAAAATCATTAAGATAAACCATTCTTTGTAGGAATCATGCTACTATACAGGTCAAATTCCATTATGCATATCTAACATAATAGCACAAAAACCAAACTTTGTTCCCTTTCAATTGCAACATTTACTTTCATATGTCACTTAAGAACAGAATTATCCCAGTCGCCAATTTGGCCAACTAAAGGCGTGATGGGAAGCAGTCTAAGCCAACAACAACTCACATAATGTAAACATTGCAATGCCTATTTTGGGACAGACTATATTCGAAAGTCCATAGATTCATCATTGAAATTTGACAAAAAGATTCATAAGTAGCACACAACCATTGACGCAAGTAACGGGTTTACCCACTATTCAAATAGAACCAAACTCAATTCAAAACCCTGTCATTTGCTTACAACCACCGAGCTAAAGAGGGTCGGGCCCAACCAGAGAGAGAGAGTGTAACAATTAATGGGGTTTATACAACTAGAATATAACAACACTAGTCGAAATCAAAGTGACACCAAGCAATGGATTTTGTATACATTCAGAACTGTGGGAGAAATTTTGACAGTGCTACCATCCAAAAACCCAGAAATAAAACAAGAACAAAGTTTCGCATTCACCTAGCAGTTGTTGCAACATTTTAATTCATTCATAATAGTAATAACCTCAAATCACACAGGGTCGCAACCAATACCCACGGGCTGGAGTAATCATTTAAATGGAGAAATATATAGCAAAGGTCGAAAAAGTGTTTAGGCTATATATACACATCAAGAAACAGACCCCTTCATCACCCAAAAGAAATGCTATGGACATAAACCTATTTCAAAAATTGCAAAAGGAGCGAAACAAGGAGTATAGCCACCACCATCAACTCCCAAAAGATATAATCAACAGTCTTGAAATCACAGTATTCGACTATAGACTGGAGTACAAAAAATAGCATTTGTGCAAACATAACCCAAAAAATCAACAGGGAATAACCATAATCTATTTACAATCTGCCAACCAACTCGCACAGACAGGGCATACGTATATTCTCCATTTTAACTTTAGAAAGTAGGCACCCAGTAAGCAAACTCCAAGAGTCAACCTCTTATTCTATTCCGGAGCAGAGAACAAAATGAATGGAGAACAATAACTCATACCTATCATGGAAAACTCAAGGAGACCAAACTTTGTTATTTCCTCCGAAGGTCGTGCAACAAGGGGTAACCACAGCTCGATACCACACACAAATTAACTAAGGAAGGTGGTGGCCTCGGGGTATGGTTGGAGCGACGTATAGTAATTGCACGTGGTTTCCAACATAAATGACCACCAAACAATCAATATGAGCGCGCGATGCATTTCCCCAAACAATAGCATAGCAAACTATAAAATAGGGCATCAATTTTCAATTTAATCAACAACTTGCCCCTTGTGGTGTGCCACCAATTTTTCATACCCATTGCTATAACAAGGAGTTACTCAAAACTTCCAATAAAATGTATCAAAGGGAATAATGCCATATGTCCAAATAATCTCACATTTTCAAAGCTTGAATCCCCTTTAAAATAATAACATATATATTGTCCAGCATCATAATCATGAGTTAAGGTATGTAAGAGTTGAAACATAAACCTTTATCATATTCAACCAATTGCAACATAGCAATGCCTGGATTCGTGATCAGAGGCCAAACACAAGTGCAGTAATAGTAACTAGGAGGGCCATTACACAACCAACTGTCATTCGATCAACTCAAAATGCGACTCAAATGCACACATCCAACCAATCATCACGTTTTCTTAGAGAACATTTAGAAAACTAGAGATATTTTGCAAGAGTCATTCTTCATTATAATTCACATGACGTGGTCCCACCTATTTATTTATTATCATATATATATAAGTATTTAGGTATTGCAACCATTTGCATGCAGGGGTTTGAAGTTGCATTTTTGGGGGTCAACACTTGGGAGGCCCTTCCACCTTTCTCCAGTTCCAACGACCTCTTCAAAGTGGAAAAACATCCCCTAAAGGGGTGATATCATCCTTAATTAGGGTTTAACTTGTGAAAAAGATGAAATTTTAAGACAATTGTTTAATATTATTGTGTTAAGGGGGCAAGATTAGGGTTGTTGACCCCTAATCTTGTGTTTTACTCCTTATTTTGTGGACAAGCCATGTTGGATAATTTTTTTATAAATAGTGATCATAAGATCTCATTTTGAATCATAACTTTCCTCTCACAAGAGTTATTGGTCTGAAATTTTCGGCCTCTTTGGCTATTTTAGCTCTTGTGCACTTATGTATGGCTGAAATTTTGAATGGTTAATGGAAGAAGTGATGCGCTAGCCTTGGAAGGTTATTTTATAGCTCATGTGGTGGATTATCTTATCATCTCTCTTGATTTTGGTATGGTTTTTACTCTCTTCCTATAATTTTATTCAAGTCAAATATTGTTGTGCTAGGAGCTAGGTGGGAAGTATAAGGGCATACACCCCCACCATAGTCTTCACAATTTTTGCTTCATTTATTGCTTCATCTCATTGACAAGGGTTTGCTAAGAGAAGTATAAGGGCATACACCCTCTTACCTTAAACCCTAGTTTAGAGAAACTTGCCTTGGGAAGTAAAAGGGCTTACACCCCCAAGGAGCTAGCTTTTCTAAGCTCCTTGAAACTCCATTAACCCAATAGTAAAGGCACTAGTCAAATTTTTATTGCATTGGAGATATAAATTATTGCATTGTGAAACGTGAATTTCGGTTTTCTTACTTCTTGCAAAGGTGGATTGTTTTCCTTGTGCCTTAGGCACCTCACAGCATTTAGGGCGTACTCATCCAAGGGATACTTATTTCTGTTGTTATAAATTTTCATCTTCATCCATTAGGGTTCCATAAACCCTAACATACTTGCTTTAAAAACTCTCTTATCAACCATTAGTTTTGGTTCAAAGTTTGCATACATATTCTCCTAGTCCTAGCGCACTTTTTGACAAAGTTTGAGGGATTTCTAATGGCTGATTTTCCTGCTGTAATACATTGAAAGTTACAGCCATAAGGCTGATATATTTTGCTGCAGACAACTTTTTACAACAGCCTTATCTCTTGTGCTAGAAATTGGGCTTTTCATCTTGAGTTTAGCTAGTCTTTCTCTTGCATTTTCTACTTGATATCTAGCACTTATTGAGCAGCTTGTAGTATCATTTATTTGTTGATATATAATGTTGTTTACTGCTGCAAATTAGGGACAACAAGCTTAACTTTCTGATCCAACTAACATATATTGTTGCAAGTTGTGTTTTCTTGTGTCTCGAGCAGGTACATTCATCCAGAGAAGCATTATACTTGTGGGTCAACCTTTACTTGACTTACAAGGCATCTTTCCCTACCCTTCCTTCCATTTATATTTGACCTAAAGGGGCTCCTTTTCCACTTCCTTCCATATCCATCTCAATCCCCTTAGGGTCATTGGGATCGCCTTCCTAGAGTGACCTAGTCACCCTTTAAGTGCAAGACCTACATCGAGGTGATATTTGGTGTAGGAATGCCATAGTTGTAGCACTTGTTCCTTGGTTGGGTCGGGATTTTCCCAACCTACAACTTGTGCCATAACAGTCCCTAATAACAGTTTTTAATAACAATATAGATCAGAAATGAAATGGCACAATAAGCTGTTATCTAAGTGCTAGAAATCAAGTGAAAGATACAAGAGATAGACTAGCTAAACACTAGTAAAACTCAAGATTTAAAGACCAAGATACTAGCATGAAAAGGTAAGGTTTTTGTAACACTTTCTGCAGCAATATATATCAGCCTTATGGCTGTAACAAATAACTTGTTAAATCAAGAAAATCAGCCACTAAAACTCCTCCAAACTTTGTCAAAAAGTGCGCTAGAACAAGTAGTATAAGTGTGCAAACTTTGGGAAAATTTCAAGGGCTCATTTGAGAGTTATTGAAGAAATTAGATTAGGGTTTCTGTAGCCCTAATGGCTGAAGATTTAAGTTTGTAACAGCATCAACAACTACCCCTTGGGAGGGTATGCCCTAGTGGTTTAAAGGTGCTCTAAGCACAAGGAACAAAACCCAAGTTGCAAAAAGTTAATATGACAAGAAATCATGTTTCCCAATGCAATATTTTGTTTCTCCAATGCAAGAATATTTAGATTAGTGCCTTTAAAATTGGGTAAATGGGATCTTTAAAGCACAAGTTAGATCAACAAAAACCCAAGGGGTGTAAACCCTCTTACTCCCTAGGGTATGCCAACCAAACTTAAGGTAAATATAGGAGGGTATACACACTCATATTCCTCCTAGCAACCCTTGCAAAAAAGAAAGACTTAAAACTTTAATGAAGAGATGATGAAATGATGAAGGGTGTATCTAGCATACTCCTCCCTAGGGTTTACACCAACAATAACCAAAATAAGCAAGAAATGAATAGCATATGCATATCTTTCCTTACCTAATTCAAGAAAATGAGATAACAAACCCTAGTTACCATGCAACATTCATCCAAGAGTTAAGAGAGCAAGCCTTTTAGGGGGTGCGCATCACTCCTCCTCATCCATTCACCAAGAGACATTCATCAAAAGACATTCCATAAGAGAGAAACACCAAAATCACCAAGAGTAGCGAAAATTTCAGCCAAGTACTTCTCACAATGGGAGATTTATGTTATGAAATGAGATCTTATGATCTCTATTTATACAAAATGTCTCCAAAATAGTTTGTCCACATAATATTAGGGTAAACCACAAGACTTGGATTCAACAACCCTAATATTTCCCCTTTTACAAAACAATATTTAACAATTCACTTAAAATTTACTTTTACACAAAAAGAAACCCTAATTCAAAGTGACGTCACCCCTTTAGGGGACATTTTGACACTAGGAGCAAGACGTTGGTGTAGGAGGAGTGTAGTTAGGCTTCCCAAAGCCACATGTCAAGCATCCAAGTCACTTCCTTCATGGTCAAAGCCTCATTCTCCTCAAAACATCCATGTGTCAATGAGTGGCCCCCCTAGGTGACATCATTCTCCTCACCACCAAGCCCTAGCCCCCCTAGGTGATGTCGTGCTCCTAAAGATGAAGTTTTGCCTCTCCTAGGCAAAACATGATCCGGATTATTTTTTGCACGAAATGAGAGCTGAGATATAATAAAGAAATGTACAGAGATATCTCGGTTGTCCAATAATATAACAAAAATGTATCAGAGATGCAACCATACACACAAAGATACAGTAATACACAATTTGCTATTAATGAGCGAAAATGTACAAAGACTGTAATATGCAAAGTGAAAGACTCGCTAGAACGGTGGCATATTATCTCTCAAAAGAGATGTGGAGACTACTCACATTCACAAGAAGATGGATTACAATGAGGCTCTAAAGGCCTTTTTAACATAATGAAAATCCAAAACCCTAACCCTGGAAGATGAAAAGCCAACAATTGTGTGGACCATGTTTTGGGTAGTTCGGTGTATCAACTTCTCGGGGGTGTAACTTTGGCATACGATCTTTGTTTTAGGTGCGTGATAGCTTGTTGGAAAGGTCTATCTAAGAACTACACATGATGTTGTCAGACTCAAACTGTATTCACAATTTGACTATGGCAGGCCCTAAAAAAGTTGTTTAGGGCCTCAAAACGACCTCGAAAGTTTGGGACTCGAAAACTAGAAACAAAACTACCAAACTAAAACTGCCAAAATGAGCCAGTTGGAATAGGTGGGTGGCCACCGATATCCACCTGGATAAATCCTCCCTCCTTAGGAAGCAATGGTATCCATTTCGTTGAGTTCTCGGGAGAGAGGGGAAAGCAATTGTTGAATGTGAATCTTGGTCAGTTGCTTGCCTTGCTGGAGATGTCGCATTGCTCAGTTTGTGGAAGGTTTTCACAAACCTGTTGTTGGCGAGGTTGAATCTGTTCAACCAGTCGGAGTACATGAGATGAATGTGTGCAGAAGGAATCTTGGTGCTTTGTTGCAATCTTGTCGACCTGCTTCTGTTGGATAGAAGGTGCTTAGGTCGAGGTTGTAGTGGTTGCAATATCCTTTTGTTCACCTTTTGAAGTTGAATTTTGTAGTATGAGATACTACCTTGCGGCATTGTTTAGGTGGGACAGTAGTTGGAACTACCTCTGGTATCCTGTAGAGATGACCCCCAAGAGTAACAATGACACTATGGCGTCGAGACTCATAGATAGCATGACGCTTCCATATATATGGTTGGCCCAAGAGAACATCACAGAACTTCAATGGGGAAACATCACATAATACCTCATCCTTTAAGGGTTGGATGTCGTATGACAATCGACATTGTTGGCTGACACAAATATATCATCCCTGGCAAAGCCACCAGATGTTGTATGGTTGCGGGTGTGGTGTTGTCAACAATACCAACTATTTGATGAGCTCAGCTGAGATGAGTTTCTTCTAGCTTCCGCTATCAACAATAAAATGCAACAGGTTCCCCTCCACCCACATCTGTGAATGAAAAAGGCGATCCCCCTCTTCAGGGTCTGTTGGTTCTTCTAGTTGAATTGTTGTGGTCGTTACAATAACAGTGGGGTATGCATCGATGATTTGTCTTCTATCAGTATTTTCTGAATCACATTCTGAATCAGGCTTCGGCTCCCTGTCTTTGATTTTGGCCACCAATGACTGTTTTGAGTGACATTCATTGGTGTTGTGCTAGGGGATTTTATGGAAATCGAACAATTTTCCAGTGTCCTTCGTCGTCTTCCCGCGACCCTTCTTTTCCTGTGGCTTGGACTGGTTTTCGAGACACTGTTTGTTAGGGTCATCTTTATCATATTTTTGTTGTTGCAGATTTGTAGACCTGAAATCTCATTTGTTCTAGTGCTTAAATTTCTGCTCGATTTTAACAGCATATCGATAAGCAGCATCGAGTGATGAGATGTCTAGAAAATCCATTTTAGTTTGGATGTATCTCTGTAGAGCCCCACAATATTTCAAAACCTAATGTTGTTCGGAGTCTTTGAAACCCATCTTGGTGCGCAAGGTATGGAAGGTATTGGTGAACTTCATAACCACTTGGCCCCTATCTTGTCATAGTGTGGTCCATCTCATGTATCGGTCCTCATAGTTTCTAACAGGGTAATATTGTTCCTTTACCACATCCACACAAAAATCCCCAGTGGGCTCGACCCCATATATTCCAGACTCCTCGGTGGAACTTTTCTCCCAGTAAGTTTCCCAGCAATGTTTGACATGGGGGAGAGCCTTAAGGAGTGCGAAGGTGATCTTTTCCCTGTCGGAGAAATTAGGAACAGAGAAATAAACTTCTAGCAAATTTAACCATTTTTCTAGGGCATCTGCATCTATCTGTCCTTTAAATATGGGAATATCGAAATTAACTTGTACCTTGAAAGGTGAGGTGCTTCCAAAGTGGTCGTTTGATGAAGATGTTCATTCTGTTATCAGCAGGCGTTGAAGGATGTGAGCATAATTCTCCATCATTTCATCCCTCTGTCACGTGAGAGTTTTCTCAAGCAACAGATGAATAGAATCTGTTGCTCTTACATTTTTCTTTTCTTCCGCCATGGAGGGTTTCTTGGGTATGCGAAAGCGATTGTTCTCAAGAGAGACAATTTCGAGACCCAACTTCCTATACTCATACCTCATTGGGGACATGCACTAAAAAATGATCAAGAGCAGCCTACTCTAATACCATTCATCGATATTATTTTTGGCACAAAATGAGAGCGAAGATATAATAAATAAATGTACATAGATATCTCGGGTATCCAATAATATAACATAAATGTATCAGAGATGCAACCATAAACATAGAGATACAATAATACACATTTTTCTATTAATGAGCGAATATCTACAAAGATTGTAAAATACAGAGTGAAAGACTCGCTAGAATGGTGGCAGCCTATCTCTGAGAAGAGATGTGATGGCTACTCGCATTCACAAGAATATGGATTACAATGAGGCTCTAAAGGCCTTTTTAACATAATGAAAATCCAAAACACTAACCCCGGAAGATGAAAAGCCAACAGTTTTGTGGACCCCGTTTTGGGTAGTTCGGTGTATAAACTTCCCTGGGGCATAACTTTGGCATACAATCTTTGTTTTAGGCGCACGATATCCCGTTGGAAAGGTCTATCCGATAACTACACAAGTTTCTGTCAAACTCTGACTTCGTGTATAGTTTGAATGTGGCGGGCCCTAAAAACGTTGTTTAGGGCCTCAAAACAACCCCAGAAGTTTGGGACTTGAAAACTAGAAACAAAACTGCCAAAATGACCCAGTTGGAATAGGTGGGTAGCCATCGATATCCACCTGGATCAAAATGTTTGGCATGTGAGGGCTAGGTTATGTCATCCACAATGTCTTCTAGGCCCCTAAAGTTTCATATCTCTCATCCGACAAGAGGGCCCTTGGCATCCACCTGTGGGCTTCAAGCCCCATGGAATCCCAATCTAGGCTTGTTCCCCCAAAACTGTCCACCAACTAGGTGTTGCAAAGATAAACAAGCACGCCCTCCAAGGACCTCAAGTCAAAATATCATGATAAGTAAATCAAGTCAATAAATGAGCCACCTAAGCATGTGCATCAAAGATTACCTTGTCAAACAATTAAGTGCTCAAAGACATTATGCGACTTGCCAAGCTTGGATATGGGAGAGTTGACAAGGTGTCCTATTGGGTAGATCTTGCCCTAGGTCAATGAGTGTTTCCAAGAGATCCCTCTCTAAGCCATGTAAAGTAGATGAAGTGGTTAAGGGTCAAGACTCAATGGGCATGGGGTTCATGACATACAAGGGGTTGTAATGTCTCATTCATGGGTGCCTTTATAGAGGGTGTGTCGCACCTTCGTTTGCAATGCAATTTTTTCAAGCCCATCGTTTTTCCATTCTTTGTTTCTTTAAAAATTTAGGGACAAGTTGAAGTCCATTGTCCTAACGTGGTGTCCAGATAATGACAGTGTCACTCACAAACACCTAGTGGAAATGAGAAGGTTGGCTCGTGATGAGACCCCCTTTCTCTCAATGATGCAACTAAGATCCATTACCCTAGCTTGGTGACCAGATGATGGTAATGCCATACCACTAAATATCCATGATCATGATAGGTCAGCTCGTGATGAGACCTCCTATCCTCCAACTAACCTTTTAATCATTCTTAATCATTATTCTTGTGGGTCCCCCTTTCTTAAAAATAAGCATTTCATTGCTTTCTTGGGGGATCCCTGGGCAAAGCATCTGGCAAGTTTGTATATATGCTTTTATCTTTTACCCAACAACAATCCCTCTGGGCCTTCAACCCCTTCTTCCCATAGAATGAGGGACAACCCATTCTTGGGTCAATACATCCTAAAATCCCAAGAGATAAGGAAATAGGGGTTTCAAGTAATGAAAAGTGGTAAGTATGGTAGGGAACTGTTCGATGGCTCTTCAAGGGAGTTCTTATTAGCAAACCCATCCCCAAGGAAGAACACTTACTAGGGCACAATGTCAACCACCAAGGTGAAACAGGGCAAAAGGCATAATGTCCAAGCATATGTCATAAAATCTAAAGCATTCTAAGATGCAACATACTCAAATGCCTCAAATATTGAAATGACACTCACCATAATGCTTGACTTGTACCTCATGGAGCAAGTCCTATTGCCTCTTGGAAGCCAGCTGGTGTGGTGGATGCCATCTGAAAATCTATGACCTTTGTGGTGGTGAGAAGGGTCTCCATTTGTGCAAAAGTATATTGTTGGTCATGTAGCCTCTCGACACTCCATATCTGCAACCTAAGGGCCTCGAGACATAATCTCCTTAGTTATCCCACAAAATGGGGATAACAAGTACCACATTAAATCTCATATGTTTGCTATCGACATAGGTGGTTGTGACATTGTGTTGGGTGTCGAATGGCTAAGGACTTTGGGTCCAATTCTCATGGATTTTAAGGAATTAACCATGCAATTCAACCAGGAAGGCCAACAATATAAGTTCCAAGTCATCACAACATGTTTCCCTGAGATCATTATTTCTCATCGCATGGCAAAGATCCTCAAAAAAGGCCATACCAGCATTATTGCACAACTCCATTCCATTCATGCCACTGAGACACCCTCTGTGCCTTCTGACCTCCAATCTATCCTCTCAAAACATCAAACTATGTTTTCCACTCCCTAGGAACTTCCTCCTTCCTGTGGTGTTCATGATCATTACATTTCTCTCATCCCTGGCAGCCTTCCTCCCAATGTCCATTCTTATCCTCATCCCTTTGCCTAGAAAAATGAGATTGAGAAAATTGTTCAAGAATTGTTCGTTGGAGGTATTATGTGTCCTAGTACTAGCTCCTACTCTTCTCCTGTGGTCATGGTACATAAGAAAGAAGGCTCTTAGCACATGTGTCTTGACTTTTGCGCCCTCAACAAACTCACCATCAAAGACAAATTTCCCATTCTTTTCATTGATGATCTCTTGATGAATTAAGTGGTGCCCAGTTCTTTACTAAACTTGATCTTCATTATGGCTACCATTATATATGTATGAAAGAGGTAGACATTACTAAGACTGCATTTCAAACTCATGAGAGCCACTATGATTTCTTGGTCATTCCCTTTGGCTTGTGTAATGCTGCCTTCACTTTCCAAAGCCTTGTGAATCATGTCTTCTGTCCTTTTCTCCGTCATTTTGTCTTAGTTTTCTTTGATGATATTCTCATCTATAATAAAACCTGGACAACCCATCTTGCTCATGTGGATCGAGTTCCTCATCTACTCTCTCAACACCAACTTTTCCTCAAATAATCTAAATGTTCTTTTTGAGCCTCAGAAGTCGAGTACTTGGGTCAGATTGTTTGCAAGGTAGGTGTTAGGGTGGATCCTAAGAAGATTGAAGCTTTGCAAGATTGGCCTCGCCCCAAGACTCTCAAAAGATTGCGTGTTTTTCTAGGTTTAACATGATATTATCGCAAGTTTGTTAAGAATTATGGAAATATTGTGGTGTCTCTCACCGCTCTCCTTAAAAATAATTCTTCCACTTGGAATCCTACAACTAATCATGCCTTTCAAGCCTTGAAGGAGACTATGTGCTCCACTCCTATCCTGGCCCTTCCTGACTTCACAAAGACCTTTGTCCTAGAATGTGACACTTCCGGGAGAGGAATTGGAGCAGTCCTTATGCAATATGGCTGGCCTTTGGCATTTATTAGCAAACAATTGTCTGAGTGACATTTGGGCCAATCAATCTATGAAAAGGAAATGTTGGCTATTCTGCATGCAGTGGATCTCTAGCGCCCTTATCTATTGGGGTAATGATTCCAAATTAAGATAGATCATCAAAGCCTTAAGTTTTTTTTGGAGCAACGTCCTTCATCCCTGGAGCAACAAAAATGGGTGACTAAGCTATTTGGATATGATTATGAGATCATTTATAAGAAAGGCAAAGAAAATGTGGTTGTTGATGCTCTTTCAAGAAAATATGAAGATGAAGGGTCCATTTTTTCCTTCTCCTTCGTTGTACCAGATTGGCTCCAAGTTGTTCGCTAAGAATGGTTGCAAGATCCCAAAATTTCACGTCTGATCCAACAATTGCAAGCCCATTCTTCAGTTTCCCCAGGTTACTCTTGGCACAATGATGAGCTTCACTACAAATTTCATCTGTATTTAAGTAAACAATCACAACTTAAATCCACGGTGCTTTCTGAGCTTCATGCTACACCCACATCTGGGAACTCAGGTTTACCAAAACCTATGACCGAGTCAAATGTTCTTTTTTCTAGGATTGTTTGAAACAGGTTGTTCACACTTTTTTTACAGAATGTGATGTTTGTCAATGCAACAAGGGAGAAATGGTTAGAGCCCCTGGCACACCACAACCACTTTCTATTCCACCCTCTATTTGGAGGGATATCTCTATGGATTTCATTGTTGGCTTACCTAAATTGGGCAATAAGTCAATCATCATGGTGGTTGTTAATCTTCTTTCCAAGTATGCTCATTTATGTGCTCTTCAGCTCCCGTTTACCGCCTCCACTGTGGATCAACTTTTCATGGATCATATCTTCAAGCTTCATAGCATGCCTCATTCTATTGTCTATGATCGAGATCCCACTTTCACCAACAATTTTTGGCAAGAACTGTTCAAGCTACAAGGCACCCAATTGCATCTCAACACCGCTTATCATCCCCAAACTAATGGTCAAACTGAAGTTGTCAACAAGTGTTTGGAAACATATTTGAGGTGTTTTACATATGAAAGGGAAAGTCAATGGCTTCAATGCTTACCACTAGATGAATGGTGGTACAACACTTCTTACCATACAACTACTCGCATGACTCCTTTTGAAGTATTATATGGACAAAATCCACCTTCAGTTCTCTCATACATGTCCGGTGTATCGAAGGTCTAGGTTGTTGACCAAAGTCTTATAGTTTGAGAGGCTACTCTCTGTACCCTCTAAGAGAATTTGGTCATGGCTCAGAATCACATGAAGCAACAAGTAGATCAAGGTCGCTCCGAACCTCAATTTGTTGAAGGAGACAAGGTGTTTCTTCGACTACCACCTTATAAGCAGACTTCACTCAAGGCTGACCATTGTCATAAACTAGCATTCAAATTTTATGGTCCTTATACAGTTCTCAATCACGTGGGACAGGTGGCCTATCAGTTAGCTTTGCTCAGTCATTCTAAGCTCCATCCCATTTTTCATGTCTCCTTCTTAAAGAAGGTGATTGGAACTAAGTGCCAAACTCAAACCAACCTTCCTGAGTCGAATAAAGATGGCTCCATCTAGTTGCAACCCCAAGTAGTTTTGGACCAGCATGAATGTCATCTTCGTCAACGCACCATCAAGGAAGTGTCATTCCAATGGAAAGATACAACTCCAACAGATGCCACTTGGGAGCCAACTACCATTCTGCAACAATTTCCTCATCTCAAGCCTTGATGACAAGGTTGTTTTTAAGGGGGAGAGCATGTTAGGGACCTAACCTCCCTAACCCCTCACATAGGTAGAATAACATATTTTCCATGTAATAAAGGCAAATATTAATAAGGCCTAGTAATAAGGAAGAATAAGTCAAATGTAAGAAGACTTAATAGAAGCTCTCACTTCTAGAAGATCTTCCTCTAGAATTTTCTTTTGGTAGATAGATTTAGTATATATAGGAGTCGAGGGTATGCGAATTTTTTGTCTTGAGAATTATTGTAATAGAGTGTTGCTTTGTTGAAGGTTTCCCCCTTGAAGAGGCAAGTGAACATTGTTTCCTACCAATAAAGATATTATTCTGGTGTTGTGGTTTCATCTATTGTGTTGTTCCATTGTTATTCTCTACAATATTTATGTTTTCGGCTATTATAATAGATCTGGTACCTTACAAGTACACAAGTAATCCTAAAGGGCATGACATGCATGGCACCCTTAAAGCATTATTATGAAATTTTGGATGGATATGAAAAAGTATAAATAAAAAATAATCTAAGGGTAGGGTACAAGAAAAATTATATTGGAAATTATCAATGAGGAAAAAGATTAAATAAATTATGCACTTAGAAAATAGAAAAGTTAAATTATGAGAAAAAAATATGAATTATTAGTAACTTTGGATAAAGCCAAATAAAATTAAATACATCTAGGAACTCAGCTTGAGTTCAAGTTGTGCATGTTTTATTTTTAGCAAATTAATTAATGGAAAAATTTTAATTCATGAGAACTCTAAATAAATGAAAAGTGGAGGGAAGAATCCTAAATAAAATTGAAAACATAAGCTAGAAAAAAGGTAAGCTAAGGGTTAAGTGAAAAATGACTTAAATCATCGAGACACTAAATATTCTTATGCATCTAAAATAGGATTTTGAGAGGAAATCTAGTAGGCACCAAGGAAAATTTGTAGGAATCCAAAAAGGTGTCAAAATTTTCTTTTGTTATAAAAGAATTTTTTGGGGAATGAGTGGGGACTTTAAATTCCTTATTATTGGATGGTCATCGTAATGACCATTTGTCCTTTGAGTGGTTTTATTTGTGAGTTTGGACATTGGTGTATTCAGTGAGGTCGAAACCTCAAAGCTTGCGAGCTCAAGCACCGAGTCTTTGGCTAGCAGTTGGTATTTGTATAGCCCCTTTGCAGCTCAAAGAACCTTTTGGATGAAGAATTCCCACATGTGTTCTCAGGGAGGTAACCAGTGGGTGTATATAATGGTCGACAAGCTCTAGTGAGGATTGATGAAGTACCAACAAAGTGATACAACTCCGGTCAAGACAACACAAATTTGACAAGTAACACAATAGCTCTGGTAAATCTGTTGCAAGACTGAATTATAATCAAGTTCGACAGTAACTCCTTAGGTGAACAATAATCTTGATATAATATTTTATTCAATATGTACATATTTGTAAATATGACATGAGAGAATCGATCTTCTTAATTTATTGTCTTGTAAGTTATTGTTGGAAGATTTCGTTGTTGTAAATCTTGATCTAATTAAAGCGTTATTTAAAATTTATCAATGTATCCATGAAACTTTGAAAAGTGATGCAACTCTAGTGAAGACAACGCAAGTTCGACAAGGAATGCAATAGTTCTGGTAAATCTGATGCAAGACTGAATTATAATCAAGTTCGACAATAACTCCTTAGGTGAATGGTAATCTTGATATAGTATTTTATTCAATATGTACATATTTGTAAATACAGCATTAGAGAATCGATCTTCTTAATTTATTGTCTTGTAAGGTATTGTTGGAAGATTTCATTGTTGTAAATCTCGATCTAATTAAAGAATTATTTAAAAATTATCAATGTATCCATAAAACTTTGAAAATTGATGACTAGTTAATTTTACAGTTGATATATAAAAGGAAAAATAAATAAATTGAATGTGTACAGAGATATTTACGCCAAAGGAATTTTTTTAAGGGAGGGTTCTCTTGAGCCCTTCGTCGTCTATCGAGGGCATATCAGAACCTACCATGTTTCCATCGAAAATTGACAAATTGTTTCCCTCCATGTGTCTTCTCCCTCACCGAATCCATGTCAACAAGTGCTACTCTCAGATGTGTTCCTCTGTAGTAGATAATGTGGACTGGCATGTTGATTCCCCGCCAACATGGGCCGCTCAAGACT
Source organism: Picea engelmannii (assembly GCA_009831015.1). Taxonomy (NCBI): domain Eukaryota; kingdom Viridiplantae; phylum Streptophyta; class Pinopsida; order Pinales; family Pinaceae; genus Picea; species Picea engelmannii. The sequence continues at coordinate 1,849 of WSFP011404106.1, read as the reverse complement.
GTTCTCACGTAGATCACTTTCTTGGACAAAGCATGGAGCAACCTGGCACACTTCCTTTATGTCATGTTGGGGTTTCCATTATTGAAAGGGCTTGCTAGGTAGGCCAACACTAGAATCTATTAACCCTTTTTTATGTGTAACCAAGTTTCCTCTGTTCAGGGCCAAGGGAATTCTTCTTCTCAGCTTCACATTTGATTCGTGAAGAAAGGCCTAGGAACTTTAATGGTCGCCATTACAGGGATTATGTCCATTTCACTTTGATTTCCTTTGGATTATGGTGTTCGCATTAGTATTACTTCACGAAGAGTGATTTTTTGACTTGCTAGCGTTTATGGGTCATGTTTTATTTTCTGATGTTTTGATGGTTAATTTACACATTTATATGGAATGTGTATTCTATGTTGCGGCCCAAAATGGAGAAATGGGTATAGCTTTGCTCACCTGCTTCTGTTTATTTTGTTAATTTGGTCTAGTTTGATGATAGTGGAGATAAGGCTGTAGGACTCGATAGCAGGTGAGGTTGGAGATAGTTGTGCCAAGGAAGAGGAAAGTGTGTACTTGTCTTCAACATTCCACTGATAATAGAGAAGGTAGGATTAAATTCTAGGTTTAAGCCATATTGCAAGGGCCACAAATAAATTTGAGGGTTCTTTTCCATGTTATATAAGCTTGATAACCAACAGGCAATTAGGTCGAGATTGTTAACGAAAGCAAATTTGTTTTAGTACAATTTCCTTTTTTGAATCTAGCTCTGCTTTTTTCTTTTTCCTTACCAACCAATTTAGGTTTTCTTTTTCCTTACATATTTATATGGAATGGGTACTCTATGTTGCAGCCCAAAATGGAGAAATGGGTATAGCTTTGCTCGCCTGCTTCTGTTTATTTTGCTAATTTGGTCCAGTTTGATGATAGTGGAGATAAGGTTATAGGACTCGATAACAGGTGAGGTTGGCTATAGTTGTACCAAGGAAGAGGAAAGTTTGTACTTGTCTTCAACATTCCACTGGTAATAGAGAAGGTAGGATTAAATTATAGGTTTAAGCCATATTGCAAGGGCCATAAATAAATTTGAGGGTTCTTCCCCATATTATATAAGCTTGATAACCGACAAACAATTAGGTCGAGATTGTTAACGAAAGCAATTTTTTTTAGTGCAATTTCCTTTTTTGAATCTAGCTCTGCTTTTTTCTTTTTCCTTACCAACCAATTTAGGTTTTAGAGAGGCTAGGTTCTCCCCATGAAATCTCAACAAAACTTCAAAATTGGTTGCTTCAAATCTTTTCTCCTTATGGTATTCATGATTCTCCATGGTGCTCTAAACTCCATCCCATCCCTCCATGGTTGTTTATGTGTATCTATATTGGCCACTATCTTGATTGTGAGTCTTCTATCAATGGACGACCCTCCATATACAACATGGTAATGAGCACAACAGGTTGATTCCATTCTATGATACACATCATCTCATTGAAGAGGCTCATTGTTGATTAAGGTTGGTTGTCATTGATGTTAACCCTTGAAGAAAGTTCGGTAGCACAAAGGTTTGCATAATGGACCCAAGTTTGTTTGATGTATAATGGTATGAGTTTTAATATATTTGAAGGTAAGACTATTCTATATGGGTAGTACATGTCATGCCATTTCCGGTGCTATGTGGAACTTCACATAACTCCTCACAGTTAGAGAGTTATGACATTGTGAAGTTGGAGAACCCTCATGAGTCATCTAGAAGCCCCAAAAGGTCAAAGTAGTCAAAGTGGTTTAAGATATTTTTAGAAGGTAAATAATAAAGTGAAGTGATAAGTGTACTATAATTCAAAGTGAATACAAAAGAAATTATTTAAATAAT
>WSFP011404105.1:0-25885 GCA_009831015.1 Picea engelmannii | reverse complement strand
AGTCATGCGTGTAGTTGTATGGTATGAAGTGTTGTACCACCATTCAGCTAGGGGTAACCATTGAGCCCATTGATTTTTCTTTTCTGAGGCAAAACACCTCAAATATGTTTCCAAACACTTGTTGACAACTTCCATTTGACCATCAGTCTGGGGATGATAAGTTGTGTTGAGATGCAATTGGGTGCCTTGTAGCTTGAATAGTTCTTGCCAAAAATTGTTGGTGAAATTTGGGTCGTGATTAGAAACAATAGAATGCAGCATTCCATGAAGCTTGAAGACCTGATCCATGAAAATTTGAGCCACCGTGGATGTTGTAAATGGGTGTTGAAGAGAACATAAATGAGCATACTTAAAAAGGCGATCAACAACCACCATGATGACTGATTTATTTCTGATTTGGGTAAGGCTGTAATAAAATCCATAGAGATATCCCTCCAAATAGCAGGTAGAATCAGAAGTGGTTGTAGTGTGCCTAGAGATTTGATTGTTTCGGCCTTGTTGCGTTGACACACATCACATTCAGTGAAAAAATTATGAATGTCTTGTTTCATGCCATCCCAGAAAAAAGAGCGTTTGACCCTGTCATAGGTTTTGGTAAACCCAGAGTGCCCAGTTGTGGGTGTAGCATGAAGCTCAGAAAGTACCATGGATTTAAGTTTTGATTGTTTACTTAAATACAAACGGCCTTTGTATCGAAGCTCATCATGGAGCCAAGAGTACCCTGAGGAAGCTGGAGCATTGGACTGCAGTTGTTGGATCAGCTATGAACTTTTGGGACCTTGTAGCCATTCTTGGAGAACTACTTGGATCCAATCTGGTACAATGAAGGAAAGAGAAAAAAGGGATCCTTCATCTTCATATTTTTGGAAAAGTGAATTCGCAACCACATTGTCTTTTCCTTTCTTGTAAATGATCTCATAATCATATCCAAAGAGCTTGGTCACCCACTTTTGTTGCTCCGGGGAGGAAATGCGTTGTTCCAAAAAATACTTGAGGCTTTGATGGTCTATGTTAATTTGGAAGCATTTCCCCAATAGATAAGGGCGCCACAGATCAACGACATGCAAAATATCCAACATTTCATTTTCATGGATTGATTTTCCCAGATTTCTTTCAGACAGTTGCTTGCTGGTAAAGGCCAAAGTTTGACCCTCTTACATAAGGACAGCACCAATTCCTTTCCTTGAAGCATCACATTCCAAGACAAAGGTCTTGGTGAAATTAGGAAGGGCCAGTACTGGAGTGATGTACATGGCCATCTTCAAGGTTTGAAAAGCTTGAGCAGCTGTTGGAGTCCAAGTGAAAGAGTTCTTTTTTAGGAGTGCAGTGAGAGGTGCTACAATCTTTCCATAATTCTTAACAAACTTGTGATAATAACCTGTTAAGCCTAGAAATCCACGCAAGATTTTGAGAGTCTTTGGGTGAGTCCAGCCTTGCATAGCTTCAATATTTTTAGGATCCACCCCGACGCCGTCCTTGCCAACCAAATGACCCAAGTACTCGACTTATGAGGCGCCAAAAGGACATTTAGACTGTTTCAGGAAAAGTTGGTGCTGAGAAAGTAAATAGAGAACTTGATCCACATGGGAAAGATGGTATTTCTAGGTTTTTCTATAGATGAGGATATCATCAAAGAAAACTAAGACAAAATGACGGAGAAAAGGATGGAAGACATGATTCATGAGGCTTTGGAAGGTGGAGGGGGCATTACACAAGCCAAAGGGTATGACCAAAAACTCATAGTGGCCCTCATGAGTTCTAAAGGTAGTCTTGGGAATGTCTGCCTCTTTCATACGTATCTGGTGGTAGCCAGAACAAAGATCAAGTTTAGTAAAGAACTGAGTGCCACTCAATTCATCCAAGAGGTCATCAATGAAAGGAATGGGAAATTTGTCTTTAATGGTAAGTTTGTTGAGGGCACGAAAGTCATGACACATTCACCAAGAACCTTATTTCTTCAGGACCATGACCATAAGAGAAGAATATGGGCTCGTACTAGGGAGGATAATACCTGCGTTAAGGAGTTCCTGGACCATTTTCTCAATTTCATTTTTTTGGGAAAAGGGGTGACGATACGGATGAATATTGGGAGGAAGTATTCCTAGTACAAGGGGAATGGAATGATCATGAACACCACGGGAAGGATGGAGTCCCTGGGGAGTGGAAAAGACCACTTGATGTTTAGAAAGGATGGATTGGAGGTCTTGCAGCACCGAGGGTGTCTCTATTGTTTGTATGGCATGGATTTGGACAATAACACCATAATGACCTTTTTTGAGCATCTTTTACATGCAATGGGAACTAATGATCTCAGGTGAACCAGTGGTGATTCCTTGGAACTTATATTGTTGGCCCTCTTGGTCGAATTGCAGGGTTAATTCCTTAAAATCCATGAGAATGGGACCCAAATTCCTTAGCCAGTATGCACCCAACACAATGTCACAACCACCCATGTCGATAGCAAACATATGAGATTTCATGTGGTAGTCACCAATTTGGAGACGCACATGTTCAAAACGCCCTCCACATTTCATGGAGCCACCATTGGCAATCATGATTTGTAAATTATTGACGGCATGGATGTAGCAATGAGTTTCTTGGGAAATATGGTGATGAATAAAATTATGGGTTCTTCCACTATCAACCAGAATGATGAACTTCCTATGCTTGATGTAACTAATTCGCTTGATGGTTTGGGGAGTAGAGAATCCAGTGAGATATTTGAGGGAAATGGCCAGTTCTACTTCCGGAGGGTCTGAGGGAGGGGTTATGTCAGTGGTTTCAAGTGACTCAGACACAAAGGGGGTTTCAACATCCTCTTCCGAAATATCCTCTGAGATGGCCATAAAAAGATTTTGTTCCTTACACTTGTGGCCCGACAAGTATTTTTCATCACAATTATAACAAAGGCCTTTGAGTTGGCGTTCATCCATTTCATCCCTAGTCAATTTTTGGATCTTTAGTGGAGCGGAGGGAGTAGTGGGATTTACTAGTTTAGTGTGAGGGATAAAGGAGGGTTTCTGATTTTGAGAAGAGACAACTTGTTGTGATTCTTTATCTCTTTTAGTATCCTCCACCCAAATTTGAGGCTGAGCCATGAGGACATGGGCTCGAATCTCATCCTTGAGGCCACTGATAAAACACTCTCGAAAAAAGGCATCATACATGCCCTCTGTCGAAAAAGACAGGCGCTCAAAAGAAGCTATAAAGTCTTCCATTTCTCCTGATTGTTTCAAATTTGTCAAACGGCCCAAATGGTTGGTGTCAGTGTCAAATCATTCATAAATATTTGCCACAAATTGTGTCCAAGCAATATACCCTTGATGGGAATTTTTTCTCCATTACCACCATTTCCAACATTCTTGATCTAGATGGAGAACACCATACCGGGGTTTGGCCAAGTCATCTGTAATGTCGTATAAAGAGAAATAATGTTCCATTTGGGTTACCCAACTAGTGGGATCTGAGTCATCAAATTTGGTCACATCCACCCTTGGAAGGCATAGGTCACATTGAAAGTGATGGTGCTGAAAGTTAGAGGAATGTTTAGCTTTAGTATCTAAAGGTGGGTCAAATAAAGGGTTATCTGTAGGGATATGAATCTTGGTGCAGAGCATCGAAATGACAGATTCAAGCTGAGTAGTCAGGTCTTGTTTGATTTCCTCCATTGAGGAATGCATGGTTGTATTGATGGAAACAACATTGGCACTGAGTTGTTTCACTTCTTGTTAGGTCTCGATGAAATTAGATTGCAAGGTATTGAAGTAAGCTTCCAAGTCTTGGTTGCGGGTATGGGCCATGATGATGAGGGAAACGAAATAGGGCGAGTGGGGTCAAACATTTTGCTGAAAAATGATATTTATGAATGTGCTAAGGGTGAAGAGATGAATCCAATGGAATAGGTCTCAAATAATGGACTTATACTCTGGTCTGAATAATACTATAGTGATGAAATTCGCAAATGCTTAACCAGGAAGAAATTTGTAGTGATTTGGCAACTCGAACACAGTTGCGTGGCAATAGATCTTGTCTGTTTTAATTTTTTTATGTTTTTGTCCCCAAGGGTTAGGTATTCAAGGGTTTTCCCTGTGCTATAGCTCTCTAATATACGTGTGGGGTCCAACAGTATTACTCGGCCCAATATCTCAGGGCACTAACTAAGGAGGCTAGATTGTACCCTTAGTCGTACTACCCAACTACCTAGGTACTAGAGAGTATCTTCCTGAGTGTTGTTCTCGGTGGCACTATAGTGGTCAGGCGGTTGATCAATTTATCTAAAGAGGGCTTCAGGTAATCTAGGTTGATCCATACACAGGTGTTGTCTGATGCGCTACCACTCGAAGGGGTACCAACAGGGGTTACAAGAGTGGCCAATAGATGTGCGCTTAAGTACCACTTGTATTTCCTGCATGTATGAATCCCTCAACCGTGGGTTTATGCGCATAATGATAGATATTTGTGGCTTAAATATGCTGGAATATGTCTCTACCCTGAAAAAAATTTAACCCACAATTTTTTCCAAGGAAAGTGCTTTGATACCACTTGTAATATACCAGATATAAAAAGTATGCAGAACAGAAATAAAATGCTAGAAATGGCAGAATAACAACAATATAACCAAAACAATCACCACAATAACACTAAAATAATATAAGAATAAGAACATAAATAACACTTTGATTCTGAGAGCAATGTTCACGAGCCTCTTCGAGGGGGAAACCTCCAGTAGAGCAGAGCTCTATTACAATAATATCCAAGATAGGGTTCTCATACCCTCGACTCCTATTTATACTAAATAGGTCTATCAAAAGAAGCATATAGAGGAAGATCCTTTTCAAAGCAGAAGCTTCTATTAGGTCTTCTTACATTCAACTTATTCTATTTTATTGAAAGGCCTTATTAATATTGACATTTATTACATCCGAATATATCGTTCTACCTATGTGAGGGTTAGGACTGGTAAAACCAAGGGAAAAAAGGAGAGTATACAGGAAAAAACAAGGAAAGTATACAGAATACAATTCAACAAGTAAATCAGATTGATTTACAAAAGATAAATGAGCTACCGGTAAAACCAAAGTTACAACACCAAGTTACAGCTCAGGCAATCAGGAAGATTCAAGAGAAACTACCACTAGTGTATAAAACGATGTTCAAATTCGAGTTGAATGAAAACATTGAACCTTCTAGATTTGTGGTAGCATTAATGGAGATGTGTGATCAGTTCAACGAGAAAAAAAAGGCAAGCAAATGGAGAAGCAAAATAAATTCCAGCATATCAAGTGTATCTCGGAAAAATCTGCATTTTGTTGTTAGATTTCAATTGTATTCTATATTTAGAGCTGAAAAGTTGGAATGTCTAACTACTTCTAGTTAAGACAACTTTTGTATAAATAGGTATATATTAGATCTATTCAAGGATTCTTCTCGCCGAATGTAAAAGAGAGTACTTATTGAATATCAATAAAAAGAGAAGACAGATATTCTAAGTCTCATTTCTATCGAGTTATGTGTTTCCCATTTATTTCTATTTTCTTCTCACATTATCTTCTTTATATGGTTCTTGAAGATTGAATGATTACAACTTAGTAATACAACAACAGTGACCTTAATGCATTGGAATTTCGCTCAGCTACAGTTTTTCCTCTGTTCTTACTTTGAGTAAAAAAAAGACTTGTAATCTGTATGAGTTTCTACATTCTTAATCATCTATCGAGGATACATATCCTACTTTTATTCTACTATGAATGAGGTAAAACTTATCTATAATTGATCCCTTACTTTGTTCTAACAGTTTTGTGAATCATTTCCACGTCACATAAAATTATAATTTTGACTCGGAGAAAGAGATATTGCCTCTATCTTTTCTTATTATAAATTTCACTCAAAGTTACATCTTAGAAAACTGAAGGTAGAATAAAGAACTATAAAAACATTTCTTTAATTTTATGATGCCTAGCATTATTCTTCGAGCCTGGAATCAATCTCAGGAACAACATCATTTTGGCATCATTGTCGGGGAATGGAGAAACGAAATCATTTTTTCCCTGGGAGAACGATAAAGTTAAGCTTCATTTTTTTATGGTGAGAAAATATTGAACACGTGGATTAGGCTCATTTTTATATTTCACCTAGTGACTCCATTGCAGGAAAAACTGGCATCTGGTCGGAAAAATACCAAAAATAACCCAGACGAAAAGCAGACCACTCCAGTTTCGGATCCCAAAAAATTGTTGAAATCCAAAGGATATCTCAAGAAAACTTTTGCATTAGTAGGTAAGATCTCTCAACCTAAAGTTACTTGGGTAAATGTTAAGATCCCAGCAAAATAATTAAGCATTCAAGATAAACATAAAAAAATTCATTCTGTAGAAGCCTCATCTAGTAAATCTGAAGTTAAATTAGAATTTCTGGAAGAAGTAGCTCCTAAAGTAAAATCAAATGATCCAAAGAGTAAAAATATCCATAATATCCCTATCTCATTGATAGATACTTTTTCTAGCAAAAGAAAAGAACCCTTTTCGATCCCCAATATCATTTGTACGCAACTGATTCTTAGTCTTCCCGAAGAAAATGTTTATGTTTCCAAAAACACTGAAGATAATTTTTTACTCTCAGGATCATCTCGTATGACTTTTCCCACTTATCCATCTTGTCCATCCGAAAGACCATTTTCAAGTCCTCATTTTCCACCTCACTTAGATTTCTCATCTTTTTCACGAGATTCGTCACCTTACGATTTTTTAGCTGAACTTCGTTCACACCTTCCTGAAGCAATCAAAGGTTTATTACATCAGTCTTTTGAAATTTTTTATAATCTCTAGTATATTCCTCTAATTTATTCTTCAAGAGTTTTAATGGTTGGTGTTGGAGGTGTCGGAGGTGGAGGGGTTGGTGGACATGGAAATGTACTAGTACCTCCTCCAAGATTTTTTACCAATGTTGCTACTAGATATGCTTATTTAGCTCTTTCTGATGTCCTACATGAGCTACCTAATAATTACATGAAGATCCTACCTAAATTCACAGGTGAAGGGGATTTAACAACCACCGAGCATATAGTCTTTTTTGACCAATTTGTTGATATTCTTGGTATCGAGCACAAAGACGTTTATATGAGATTGTTGGTAAAATATTTCGAAGGATAGGTTAGAACTTGGTTCAGAAGACTCCCTGTGGACTCTATACCATCATACAATGATTTAGAGAATTCTGTCTTGAGGCAATGGGGTGAGAAAAAAGATCACCTATATTATTTAACTGAATTCGGAGATTTAAGAAAGAAAACATCTGAATTTGTTTTAGAGTTTATAAAAATATTCAATAAACTCTATAAAAAAATCCAAGTTGAAGTAAAACCTTCCCAGCCAGCTGCAAAAGTGACTTTTGCAGGGGCCTTTGATTCTAATTTGGCCTTAATTTTAAGAGAAAGAAGGGCCACAACTTTAGCTGGGATGTAGGATGATGCTATTGAAATTGAATCCAAAATGATGGCATCGGGAAAGTTAAAAATGAAAGTAGAGATGGGAACAAGAGAACCTAGGCATTTTAGAGAAAAAGCAAGGCCCTGTGGCTCTGGAGAAAACACTTCAGAAGAAAAATTGGACGAGATGGATAAGATTATAAAAGATTTATCTAACAAAATTTCCAAGATGGAAATGGAAAAATCCAAACCTGATCCATATGCTAGAAATCAATTTAGGAGAAATCCTAACATAAACCCTCAGATTCAACAAAGACAAATCAAGAATGAGGAACAGAAGATCCAAGCTCCTTTCAAAACTGAAAATATTATACAGGGAGATGAGGTGCAAGACTATGAAGAATTAGATGAATATCTAAACAATCTTAGTGATGATGATGTTGAACCTCATTTAACCAGGCAAGATTGTGAGAAATCTCTAGACCTAGGATCTTTATTTGATGACGATCATGATGTCAACAACTTGGGAGACTCTACATATAAGGGTCTTGGTGATTCAATAATGGTTGAGCTTCAAAATAAATATGACTTGAGGCCAAGAGAAAAGAGTTTCACCAATAATCCACCAAAAAATCTATTGTCAATAAATAAAGCTAATGAGCCAGTAATTTCAAAAGCACCCATTGAAAAATTAGTTGCTCGAGTTAAGGATGTTGAAACAAAAGAAACTAAAACCAAGAAGTAGGAAACTAAAGAAGTTGAAGTTCAAACCAGAGAGTTCAAAAAAATAGTTGGTATCTTCAATATGGAAAATGAATTGAATAAAATTAAAATTCTAATTCCTCTCGTTGAAATCGCTAGAAATCCAGTCTATAAGAAACAAATTTCAAAGGTAATAAATTTTTCTGATGTTGAATGTCAAGCCAACGTAATTAACTTGCAAGATAAAAAACCTATGATCATGTTTGGACCACACATTGAGAACAATAAAGACTTTGTTGGTCCATTCTATATCACATTGATTGTACATGATCACCTACTACACAATTGCATGTTATATTTAGGTTCTTCACACAATTTAATGCCTAATATTATAATGGAAAAATGAGGCCTTCAAATTGCCAGACCTTATCAAGATCTGTACTCTTTTGATTCTAGAAAGGTTAAGTGTTTGGGTATGATTAAAGATTTGGTTGTAAATCTTTCTCAATTTCCAGTGAAAAGTATCCTTATGGATGTGGTGTTTGTTGACGTTCCTGCCAAGTATGGAATTCTTTTATCAAGATATTGGGGTGCCAAGCTAGGAGGATTAGTCCATTTAGACATGACATACGCTACAATTCCAATTTTTGGTGGACAATTTACCTGTTTGTACAGAGAAACTAGACTGGATTATACTGTAAGTGACCCTCAAAACCATAATAACTATCCAGTATATGTTGTTGATCAAGATTTATTTAATTGTATTTTATATATAGATGATTATTATGATGAATGTATAGAAAAAGAAAATACAAAAATTGAACTATCAAAGAAAAATATAAATTTTAGAGGCAGGATGTGGAAAATGTTCTTTGATGGTGCTTCATCTTAGAAAGGAGCAGGTGTTGGAGTTTAATTTGTGGCAGCAGGTGATGAGTATTAAATTTCTTTTTCATATAGATTACAATGGGACATTGATTATATGAAAAATGTATGTGAATATGAAGCGTTATTTTTAGGATTAGAAGTTGCAAGAAAATACAAATTCAACATTTAATAGTTTATAGTGATGTTGAGATCATTGTAAAACAAATAAAACAACAGTATCAAGCTAAGAATATGAGAATGAGGTCTTACAGAAACTATTCTTGGGATATCATAGAAAAATTCTTCTTATCTTTTAACATTCATTCTATTCCTAGATCGCATAATCAACAAGTTGATTCTTTAGCTAAAGTTGCAACAACTTTTGTACCGCCCACTGTTTTGAAATTGAAATATCACATTGATATGAAGCATAATCCTTCGATCCCAAATAATGTTCAACCTTAGAAAGTGTTTGAGGATGATGAACAAATCAAACAATTTCTGGAAATGGTAGATGAATTTTCCGAGACTCACATCGATCAGGAAAATCAGAATGATCTTGTTTGGATTATGCAAGAAGGAGAAAATCTAGAAAAATTCAAAGACAAAATCGCAAATCACAGAAGCTTGTACTAAAAAATAATCAAATTCCCAAAGGTGTTATTCCACTAGAAAGGTTGTTTGACCAAAATGACATACCTCTAAATTCTACCCTACAACCCCAACTTGAAGAGGTTGAAGATTGTAATGTAGGAACAAATGAAAACCCTAAAATTGTCAAAATATATAAATATCTTCCAACTAAGGTGAAAAACAAATATGTTGAGTTACTCAAACAGTACAAGGATTTTTTTACGTGGTCTTATGAAGACTTAAAAACCTATGATACTTCTATTATCAAGCATAAAATTCCTTTAAATCCAGGTATTAAGCCTTTTAGGGAGAATCTTAGGCAAATAAATCCAATTATTTTTCTGGTAATAGAAAGGGAGGTTGAAAAGATCCTTGAAGCAAAGATCGTTGTTACCCTCAGATACTATGAATGGGTATCTGATTTGGTCCCTGATAGGAAGAAAAATGGAGAGATAAGACTATGTGTCAATTTTAGAAACCTAAATCGGTCCTCTTTAAAAGATAATTATCCTCTCCCAAAAATGGATCATGTTCTTGAAAAGGTGGTAGGGGATAATAGAATATCTATGATCAATGGATTCTCGGGATACAATCAAATTTTTGTTCACAAAGATGATAGAGAAAAAATTGCATTTATGACTCCATGGGGAACTATCATGTATGATAAAATGACTTTTGGTTTAATAAATGCAGGAGCAAATTTTCAGAGAGCAATGGATATAGAATTCATTGGTGAGCGTGATAAATTTATTGTTATTTATCTTGATGATCTGAAAAAAAATTCTAATTCTGATACAGAACACTTGGTTCACCTTAGACAAACTTTTGACAAATGCAGAAAAATTGGTTTGTCACTAAACCCCAAGAAATCACATTTTGCTATGCGGGAAGGTATGCTTCTAGGGAATATCGTATCAAAGGATGGAATAAAATTTGATCCTAAAATAGTTGAAGCTATTGATCTAGTCAACATTCCTAGAAATAGAAAAGAAAATCAATCTTTTTTAGGAAAAATCAATTTCTTAAGGAGATTTATTCCTAATTTTGTTGAAATGGTTAAATTGATTACAAATATGCTCAAGAAGGATAGTTAGGTGACTCTGGAAGCAAAAGCGTCCTTTGAACATTTGAAGAAATCCATAGGAGAAGCATCGGTACTGGTAAGTCTCGACTATACAAAGGAGTTTTTTATTTTCTCCTTTTCATCTGAATATACTATCATAGCATACAGCATGAGTGGGCCTAATGGTTAAGAACATGTGTTTCCTCTTAAGAGTTCACAGGTTCAAATCCAGAGGGGGGTAGGGTATGTATACCTTCATAGACTTTACCAGTCAAATCGCTGGGCAGAAGGGGGTCCCTTGTCCCACAAACAAGGGGGTCTCATACACCAATTTGGTGTTGCTAGCTTGGTCGTGACCTTAAAAAATAGATTATTATTATTATACACCCGGATGGGGTGATGGGACCAGCCACCCGGTGCACAGAGAAGTCAAGGGGAAGCCAGTAGGGCACGGAGCCATGTGCCCGTCTCGTGCCCACTGCTGTCGACACCCCCATGCAATAAATGGGCATTACGTCGATGGGAGGGGCATTTAATCTAGCCTCCTCGACCGCCTTTTTACCAAATGCAATGACGAGGGATGGTTATGTTCTCACCCTGCAGCTCGGGTCTGGTTCTACTGGTTCGCTCATGGTTCTTCTACCCCTCCGGCCGCTCCTTTCCCTCAACCTTGGCTCCGCAGACCTCCCCCACCCACCTAGCCTCACCATGTCGCGCCAGAGACTTCGGCCACGCTGGGGTTCACCTTGGCACCCTCGGCGGCCTCGCACTTCAACTTCACCTTCTGGCTCGCCTCCAACCTCTTCTTCATCATTTTGACCACCTGCGTCAACCACCCACACTCCCCCCACCGCGCCCATTTCGTCCTTCGATTGCCTGGCCATCATCGACACAAGCCTGAACCCGTCATGGCGTCACCTTCTCGCCCCCTCCACCTCCAGGTACCCCTCTCCTCCTCCTGTGTCGGGTTTGGCCTCTATGAAATCACCCACTGGGATGCCTGGCCATGGTCAACCAAAGCATAAAAAGAAGCCATCGTCCTTCAATCCGTCGCGCGAAAACCTCACTATCCTGCATGACTTGGTCTTCGAACTCCGTCAAGGAGTGGAGGACCTTCAGTTTCGATTACAACAGATGGATGGGCAACTGACATTACTCCTCCAGCTTCTTTCTACCTCCCACGAAGCCTCTCCCACAGATTCAGACGAAGCACCTTCCTCTGCAAGCGAGTGTGAGAGTTACAAGCAGCAGGGCACCGCAGAGGACAACAAGGAGCCGGGTCAGTAGAAATTCCAGCAAGAATTCATGGCCACAGATGGGCAGGAGAAAACACCATCAAGCAAGGTCAATGTGGATAAAGGAAGGTAGGACGCCAAGGAGACGGCAGACATCAGTCTACAGGTGCACACCCCGATGGCAGATGCTAGTGAGAACGTGTGCACTGACCTGCAGTGGGCAACCGGCGAGACACTTGTCGTAGAGGAGCCGTGGCCAGGCCTTCTGCCAGAGTATGTGCTAGATTATACTCCACTTGTCTGACCCCTACAGGGGGCTGCTACTCTTTCTTAGATTTTACTCTAGTATTTAAGTTGTTTGTTTACTCTAAGACTAATAGAAACACTGATGCTAGGACTGCCCGGTTGGCTGAATTGGTTTCTCCTTCTGGAGCAGCTCAGTAATTACAACCGGTTGACTTTCAGTTTTTTTGTACTCTTGGTTTGGTATTTGGAAGGCCCCTATATATAAACTTACTTACTTACAAAAATATATATATATATATACTATCATAGAAATGCTCCTTCAGAAAAATGAAGAAGGATTCAAACAATCGATTGTCTTTTTAAACAAAATCCTCATAGATGCAGAGTTAAGATATGACATTCTAGAAAAGAAAGCTTATGCAATGGTGAAAGCAGTTAAATCTTTTTGAATGTATGTTTTACACTCACAAATAATTTCCTACGTACCAACAAATGCAATTAAAGATATCTTGGTACAACCAGACAGTGATGGAAGGAGAGGAAAATGGTTGGCTAAAATTCAAGAACTTGATTTAGAAGTTAAACCAACCAAACTTGTAAAGAGTCAAGGTCTGGCAAGGCTGCTAGCTTAATCAAATTTCAGATCTCTTGGAATAAATCACTTTGAATCTCATGATTATTTCTCATACATAGAGGAAATTGATGATCAAGCACCTATTACTCAGATTCATGATAAGTTTTCTTCCTCATCCTGGTATAGTGACATAGTTTCATATCTCCTTACTTTGCAATGTCCAAATAATATGACTCCTTCTAAGGAAAGAACATTGAAGTTACAGATAATTAAATATTGTATCAACGATGCCAAGTTATATTGGAAGGATCCTTTGGGTTTCTTGTTATGATTCCTTATAGAATTAGAAACAGAAGGCCTCATTGATTAATTTCATAAAGGAATATGTGGAGGACATCATGTCCGGAGAGAAACAACTTACAAAATTTTAAGGGCAGGATATTATTGATCGAAATTATTCACTGATGTAAACACAAGGTTCATAGCTTGCAATTCATGCCAATTGTTTGTTGGTAAGCAAAATCTTCCTGCCTTACCTTTAATTCCAGTTAAAGTTGAAGCTCCTTTCCAATAATGGGACTTAGATTTTATCAAAGAAATTTGTTCGCAATCAAGTGCTCAACATAGATGGATTTTGATTGCTACTGATTATTTTACAAAATGTGTTGAAGCTATTCCAACTCGGAACACTACAGATTCAGTAGTAATAAATGTTTTGGAAGAAAACATCCGAGCAATATTCGGTTGTCCTAGGAAAATAGTCATTGACAATGCGCGGGCTTTTAAATCTATTGCAATGATCAATTTTTGTCAAAAATATAATATTATTCTAGTTCATTCTGCAGCTTACTATCCTCAGGGAAATGGGCTAGCAGAATCATCTAACAAGAGTTTGATGACTATAATCAAGAAGTTTTTGACAGAAAATAAAAAATCTTGGCATATAAATCTAAAATATGCTTTATGGGAAAACAGAATCGGCACCAAGAAATCCATAGGTAAGTCTCATTTCCAATTAGTTTATGTTACATATGTTATTCTTCCTATTAATATCGCTCTTCCTGTGATAAAACTATGGTAGCATGTGAATGAAGAACCAAACGATCTTACAAGAAGAATAAATAAAATCATTGAAGTATAGCAAAATAGAGAAGAATTGGATGATAAGCTCCAAAAATACCAGGATAACATGAAAGCCATTTTTTATAAAAAAGATAAAGACAGGATGTTTCTTCCTGGCAATTTAGTCTTAAAATGGGAAGCTAGAAAAGAATATGCAGGAAAACATGGAAAATTTGATCATCTCTGGTTCGAACCTTTTAAAATTGCAGTTGTTGAAGGGAGAAATTCATTCTCTCCCGAAAATCTTAACGAAGAAATTCTTGAGGCCCCTGTTAATGGGTGTTTCTTAAAACATTTTATGTAGTTGTTACTTTTTAGGTTTCCATTGTATATATCGGATTGGATTGACATTGGCAATTTTAATTTAATTTTTCATTTTCTTTTCTTGTAAATTATTTGAGTAATTAGTGTAATTGATTTAAATATTTTCATAATCAATCTTGCAGAACAAAAGGTGATGCAAAAGAAAGACATAACACTCATATTTCCCTCTTTCGGATTCTCCAAAATCAGGTGATAAACGAATGACATTTTTTGTTCAAAAAATTCAAGACCAAATAAGGTATGAGTTCCTTTTCTTCATTATGGTCTGAATAAAATTTAAAAAAAATATTGATTGAAATAAATATGAAGGAAATGTTTCCCATAATAACATTATCACCTAATCAAAAAGACTAGAAATGTAGAAAAATATATATAAAAAAAAAAAAATGAAAGATGTCTAAGTAATTAAAAATAAACACAGGACAAAGCTTATTAAAAACTCGTATCTAATATAAAAAATCGAGTGGAAATAAAACACTTTTGATTCAAATCATCTGAATTTTTGATACGTTAATTTCTTCATTTTCCCTAGTTCTTTCGACCCCATATTTTCTTTCTCTTTTCTTATCTTATTAATCTACATAAAAATAAGAAGACTTAGCTTGATGCTAAAAACTTAAAAGCATATTTTCAAAACAAGATTGGGCGATTTTTTTTTACATTTCTTTGATTTTAATTGAAAAAGTGTGTCTAGAATAATCCTGATAATTTTAACTCTGATATCAGATTTTAAAGATAAACAATTCACTCAAGGTTTATCCCTGAAATGAATAAATTTCCCAAAACTAACCTAAAGGTGAAGGTATATTTAAAATCGGAAGAAAGCTAATCTCAAAGTATCCTAAAAAAATTGTAGACAGACCTTATTTTTCATTAAATATTTTAAACGGATATAATCCCTTGTATGTTATATACAAATTGATTTCCCCCACTTCAAAATATTAAATAAAATACAGATGGTGAAAGGAAATTCAAAATTTGATTGCCCCCCTCTTATCCAAAAGAGATGATGAAAGGAAATTCATAAATGGATTACCCTCATCTCAAGAAAAATATAATCCTTTTATGGAAGTGGTGAAAGGAAATTCAATGGGAAAAGTAGATAACTTCACCAGGGTATTAAACATGCTCGCTGGCAGTGAAGCAATATCTATGAGATATGTAAGGCTATCATACACATCTATATCACATACTCTGTTTTCTATTTCTCCTTCCAATGATATTTCTATCCTGAACCAAATGGGATTCCCTAAAACAAACATGTTACATATGTATAACCTTGAAGCGCATAGATTCGTTCGAAGTCAGGTATTTTTGTTAAAATAACTTTGATTATCTTAAACAAATCTGAAATCAATTTCAAGAAAAGAAAACACTTATTAGCCTGTCTTGAGATAAATCACTAAGTGTGCTTTAAAGATTTTTTAGATTTGGTTAGTTTCATATTTATATGTATGATTAAATCTTAATAAAACCATAAAATATTTTTCGGAAAAATAAAAGCAATAATGACTCCATTTACCCAATAAAGGCACCTGGTCTACTATTCTTTCATGCCTCACGGGGAGCCACAATCCCCAGATGGAGCCTATGTTAGAACACCTTAGAATTTTTAACTTTTTTGAATTTTGTAATCTTTTCGTTTTTACCTTTAGAAATAAAAATCACCAAAAAACTTAGGAAAATTGCTTTCAAATTTGAATAAAATCCATATTCGTTATTTATCAACATGCGCTTACAATATCATTAGTCAAAAATTTCGGCTAATATGATCTAATGGTTCTCATGTTCTCAAATTCATAAAGTTGTGCAATCGTTAAGAACAAGCATCTAACGGTTACTTCAAGACTTTACACTTCGGGAATATTTTTATCATTGTTTGAACGGAAACCCTGAATTCACGAAGCTCTAAAGTCCCCAAGTTGTTTTTCCATAAAAATCTGTTAAAAAGATCTATGGATGAGTCTCTGACACATGTCATAAAACTCTATCATGGGCTGACACGTGGCATGTATTTTTAACATTTATATCAAATCATTCGCCTATTTTAGATGACACATGTCACATATATTTTCTTGACACATCATTTAAGATGACGTCATCATTGCCACATCACTCCAGAAAATCGTCCTTCAGGAGGAAAAGCAAAGAGTGAGTTCAAGACCACCGAAGTATCTAAACGTCGAAGCACTTGTTGTCATAATGAATTAAACAAATTTAAAAAAAACAAATAAAACATCAAAATAATTTTAATTAGTATTGATTTACTTTTAGTTAATCACTTCACGAATTCGGCCTTCAGAGGATCACTATTATCCTACATACACAACTCCCGAATGTTGAAGTCTTGAAGTAATTAAGCCTAAAACGATTTCAAAATACAATTAATTAAAACATAAATTGATTAATTAGTGATTAGCTTCTCCGAGAATTTGGCCTTCGGAAGATTTTCGTTTTTCTACTTTCAAAACCTCTTAATGTTGAACCACCAAAGATTAATTACATTTATAGCTAATTAAAGTTTGAAAGATTTATATAAATATCACGATGCCAAGTAATAAATTCCATTGATTTCTTGAATAAATGTTTTGTCAGTAGATCAATTCGAAGATTGTTATACTTTATTATTTTCATGAATAAAATCATTTCGAGCTTCAAAGAATTATATCATTTGCAATCGGATATTTTCAGTGATTGAAATCTTGTAAGTTTTTCTTATCACGGGAAGGTTAATTTCGTTTTCTAAGAATTATGGCTCGACGCAAAGCAGGGAAGAAGCAGGAATCGTCAGCTGAGGACTCCAACCCTAACATGGATATTCTTTCAGACACTACTATGTGAATTATAGATGATATCAAGTCTTGGAAGCAGATGTATGAAATTTTGGAACATGAAGTTCTTCTTTGCCTTGACGATTCTGCTGAAGAAGATGAAAAAACATTCTATGCTAAGCTCAGACTGATGGCTCAGATGGAATTGCACAGAATCGTTGCTCGGCAAAATATTATGCATTACAATGACATGATAAGTTGGGCCCTGGATCATGAAGGTATCCCAGCCCGAAGTCTCTCCAATCACCATAAGACTTCTATCGGCGCTTTTCGACCAAAAGACCTACGAGTAATGTATAAACTTTCCTCTGAACCGAAATACACTTATAATTCAACTTTTCTTTTATATTTTGAATGGAAGGAATGCACTGAATGTGGTAGAACTGGTCATGATATAATTAAAACTTGGTGGGGAAATATATCCAAATTCAAGACTAACGCTCATGGCATATATTCCATAGCATCTTTATATGCCCACTTTTTATATATTTCCATGATGCTCTGTCAGTTATTTGGG
This sequence comes from Picea engelmannii, assembly GCA_009831015.1. Lineage (NCBI taxonomy): Eukaryota > Viridiplantae > Streptophyta > Pinopsida > Pinales > Pinaceae > Picea > Picea engelmannii. The sequence goes on along the minus strand of WSFP011404105.1, from coordinate 8,348 downwards.
AGAAAAATCGTTGCACATTTCACAGTGGAATGGGTATCTATAATCCATGAAGTTTCTGAAGGCTATACTTTCTACTTGGCAAAAATGTTGTCGGACAACCTGGCTAAGGAGGTCGTCGAGTACAAATATTTGAATTATAAGGGGAAATGTGCTCCTTTTTACATGTCCACGTACATCATGGATGCCATCTTCTTTATGAATACATTTACTCTCATGAATTGGAGCTGGACCCCAGCTTGTTCTGAATCCATTCATTTTTATCATTCAAAGTTATGGGAGGAAAACTCCAAATATTTCTTCTATGAAATATGTCACAATGTAGTGATACCCATTCATGTGGCCATTTATAGACATCCTCCTCCCATAATTTCAGAACCTATTATAGGAAATTTGGGCACAATTGTATATTGGTACATTGAAGAGAATTTCTCTTACATTAGAGTATTTGGTTGTTCTATTTCGCCTCACTCCCTTCCAAATTTATTGCCTAATAGATTGATTTGTAGAGAGGTGGCATATCAAACAGTGGTAGGAGGGATTACTAAGGAATTGAAAGTGGAACAAAAGAAAGTATGGCCTTCCTTTCCTATACAAGTTTGTATGTTCACATTACTTGATTTCGGGCATACAAAGGTTGAAGCAACAACTTTGGAGGACATCAAATTGGTTGATATTGAATTCAAAAGACATGATCCTCATAAGGTGGTTGAGAATCATCTAGATAATTTCAATATGAGGAGGTACATTCACGAATATTCCCCTTATGATGATGTTTTCAAAGGAGTTGGAGCTTATGAGGAAGTTCAAAACAGAGTTCAAAATCTACTGCCAGATCAGCAATTTGTTTTTCTTAGTTTTCAAAAACACAGAAGGACCAAACTTCTAGAGATTTTACAAGGAGAATCTAAGATTCCCTTTCCATCACAAGGAATAGCATCCACAGAGCCCCAAAAAGGTAGCTCGACTACAGACCAAGTTGAAGAAGTGGAAAAGAATGCAGAGGAGTTAATTAAAAATGGGAATACACCAAAGATGATCAAAATCTGGACCAGGGGTCAAATTTTAGCCCAAAAATCAAAGTTCTCGGAATTGCCTCAAAACAAACGAGAGTGTAGCCCTCGTCATCACGAACCCAAAGCAACTCATTTGGGTTCAAATGGACATCGGGAGCGAGAGATATCACGATCTGTTCGAATCGCCAAATAGGTAAAAAAAAGTGACGCTGACTGTGCAGTCTGTATAGTCCTTATGGATGTTGACGTGGCATGACCGTACACTGACGTGGCAGAGGTCATACATCCAGGTGGCAGTTGGTGACATGGCATTCCATTATTGGCATATGTGGTCGAATCATGTTTCAACACGTGGAATTTATTAGGCAAATGGTGTGGTGCCACGTGGCCCAGTCATGGGCTACCACGTGGCACCGTTGTATTGGTTGATTGTTAAAAATTATATGGAGTCTACCAGACTCAAACCCTAGACCTCCACTATCGAGCGCTTTGGCAATGGCCACCCGACTGGCGCGCCATTCTATGTTCCTTGCTATATGAGTGGGTTATTATTTATTTAAATTTGCATGTATTAATGTTTGGGCGCGGACAGGGTCGGGGCTAAGCCCCAGCCCCCGTTCACATGCATATTACCATATGACCCCCCTCCCGTGCGTGTATTACAAACAGAGCCTAGCCTTTGGTTTTATACGACACCACATGTGACCACAACACACGGATTTTGCGCTGGAGTTATATATTTCAAATGGTTAAGCCCCTGGTCGCGTGCATTCACATATGACCCTACACGGAGCGCGGGGAGTTGGGTTGGTTTCAACGATTGTATGAAACAACCACCACTTTTCATTATTTTATTCGCCAATGTAAACTCAGCCCTTTTTCTATTTTGTGCGTGGTCGTATGGTACTCATATGCCCGTGGTCTTGGCGGTTAGGGGCTGGCGCGCCCATAACGGTTCGACAGTTTGCACCGTTATGCAGTTGCACTCGGTGTTGGGTTTAAGCACACATTTTAGAGCGTGTTCTTGGTTCAAGCACACAGAGGTGCGTTTTGGCGAACCAGAGACAACAAGCTTGAAGGAAGAGAATGGCAGGAGGCCTATCTTCTTCATTTTTTGGCCGATTGAGGTGTCGTAAAAGCCCAACTAGGGGTTTTTGGACATCTTGAATCCATTGGCACTATTATCAAGGCCATTTGAAGACTTCTTTTTCAGTTTTTTATCCATTGAAGTTTCATCAAGCTCTAGGGATCTTGAAGCCCTCATTGATTGAGGACATGTTTTGGTGAGTCCAAGTTTGTTTTCTGTGACTGAATAGTCATTTTTGGCTAATTGTTATGCTCTGAACACATTGAGATAGGTTTTAGAGGATTTTGAGGACTTTTACAGGGTTTTTTTTCAAAGAGAATATCAGTGAAGCTTATGGCCACATGTAGAAGAGGTCATGCCCGGATGAGTCATGATCCGTTTTCAGAGTTTTATTAGTCATTTTTGGGGTTTTTATGTGTTCTGATCCCAATGGTATAGTATTTTTTTTCATTGGAGTTGAGAATCAGCTTTTAAAATAACTTTTGACAAATTAATCCCAGAGAGCCAAGTCCATTAATGGAGGCTCAAGGAGATGTAGCCCGGAGAGGGGTGAACTCCTTTATCATGTTGTTATTGTTGTGAGTTTGATGGTTTATTTTCTGCAATTTATGTTGTTGTGTATTTATTGAAAGTACATATTAAACCATTTAAAATAACATATCCTCACACATAAGAATTTACAAGAAGATACATAAATTTGGCATATAAACTATTTTGCATATTTTAACACATGAAGCAAGGTCCTGTAAAGTTTATTTTAATGAAGTAGAGGGTGCTTGCATAGCATAACAAGTCAGCCTTCTATTTTCATATCAAAAGATATGTAAAAAAGATCAAGAGACGTTAGCATATTTTGAGGCCTTTATGAAGCAAGGACATGCTTTCCCTTTTTCACTATCAGTTACTATTTCTGTTGTTCCAAGTATCACAAGTCCAGAGAAGTCCTTTGCACTTACTTCTACTATTCTCTCACTAACTCCCATAAACACAAGTTTCAAAAGTCCCAGTTCAGAGGCAATTTGTATAGATGAAATCACACCTATTTTTCATGAAGAGATGCCTCCTTCAATTTTCTTCTTCAACAATAAAATAAGATCCATCATAAGAAGAGAATCTCAACAGAAGGAAGGAGTGCTCACTAAGAGAAATAGAATAGTGTATGATGGGAAGGAACAAAACGATCTTGAATTTGCTAAAGGAGTTGCAGATTCATTAGGACCTTCGCCACTGCCAATCAATGGTCCATGGATAATCTTACTAAGAAGTTGCAAAAAAAATATCTTCAAGTTGAGCAATTGCAAAATGAGATGCAACGTGTAGAAATAACCTTCCGGAGAAGAATGAATTTTGACACCGAACAAATCAGATTGGGATATCAACAGAAAATGAAGCAGCTACAGGAGAAGCTGGAGGTGAGTATCCAAAATCTCCAGTCAAGTAACTCAATGCTTTCTCAGCAAAATAGTTTAATTGAGCAGTTGCAGACCCAAATAGTTGTACTAGAAAACACAAAAATAAACCATGTTGCATTCAAAATGAAAGCATCTGATATAAATGAAAGGCTAGGAGTTGTTCACTTAGATCTATATCAAGCCATAGAAGGATCAACACTTCTCTGAATAATATTTACGAAAAAGAAAAGGAAGCATGTGTAGCTAGATCCAAGTTCCAGGATTTTATTGTTAGGAGACAGAAAGTGAAATTTCCTGGTCTCGCCCCTTTTTCACAATATGAGCACATGAAGGGAGAAATGGTTTTAAAGGCTTGGGAGATAAACCTTGAAGAAAGCAAGAAGCTAGCCAGAGAGTTTAAGGAGGCTTGTCTCAGTGCCATTGTATTGTTGAGTCAGAGTTGGTTGAATTTAAAGGTGATGCTATCTCCAATACACTTGGGAAGAACGAGATAGAAAAGAATAAAGAAAAATCTAGGAAAAACAAGGAGAGTATACATAATACAATTCAACAAGTAAATCAGATTGATTTACAAAATATAAATGAGCTACCAGTAAAACCAAAGTTACAACACCAAGTTACAGCTCAAGCAATCAGGAAGATTCAAGAGAAACTACCACTAGTGTATATAAAGATGTTCACATTCGAGTTGAATGAAAGAATTGAACCTTTTATATTTGTGGTAGCATTAATGGGGATGTGTGATCAGTTCAATGAGAATAAAAAGGCGAGCACATATGCAAGAAAATACAGGAGAAAAAGAAATGCCAACATATCAAGCGTATCTCGGCAAAATATGCATTTTATTGTTAGATTTCAATTGTATTCTATATTTAGAGCTGAAAATATGGAATGTCTAACTACTTCTAGTTAGAAATTTTTTGTATAAATAGGTATATCTTAGATTTATTCAAGGCTTATTGTCTTCAAATGTAAAAGAGAGTACTTATTGAATATCAATAAAAAGAGAATACAAAGATTCTAAGTCTCATTTCTATTGAGTTATGTGTTTCCCCTGTATTTCCATTTTCTTATTGCATTAGCTTCTTTATATGGTTCTTGAAGATTGAATGATTACAACTTAGTAATAAAACTATTGTGATCTTAATGCATTGGAAGTTCACTCAGCTACGGATTTTCCTCTGTTCTTACTTCGAGTAAAAACAAGACCTGTAATCTATGTGAGTTTCTACATTCTTAATCATATGTCGAGGATACATCTCCTACTTTTATTCTATTGTGAATGAGGTAAGACTCATCTATAATTGATCCCTTAATTTTTTCTAACATTTTTGTGAATCATTTCCACATCACATAAAATTATAATTTTGACTCAGAGAAAGAGATATTGCCTCTGAATTTTCTTATTATAAATTTCACTCAACATTGCATCTTAGAAAACTAAAGGTAGAAGAAAGCACTATAAAAACATTTCTTTAATTTTATATTCTTCGAGCCTAGAATCAATCTCGGGAACAACATCTTTTTGGAACCGTTGTCAGGGAACGGACAAACGAAATCATTTTTTCCCTGGGAAAACAATAAAGTTAAGTTTCATTTTTTTATGGTGAACAAAGATTGAACATGTGGATTAGGCTCATCTTTATCTTTCACCTTGAGACTCCATTGTAGGAAAAACTGGCATACGATCGGAAAAATACTAGAAATAACCCAGACGAAAAGCAAACCACACCAGTTTCGAATCCAGAAAATTTGTTGAAATCCAAAGGATATCTCAAGAAAAATTATGCATCAACAGGTAATATCTATCAACCTAAAGTTACTCAGGTAAATGTTAAGATCCCAGCTGAAGAATTAAGCATTAAATATAAACATCAAAAAGTTCATTCTGCAGAAGCCTCATCTAGTAAATCTGAAGTTAAATTATAAGTTCGGGAAGAATTAGATCCTAAAGTAAAATCAAACGATCCAAAGAGTGAAAATATCAAGACTATCCCTATCTCATTGATACATACTTTTTCTATTGAAATCAAAGAACCCTTTTCGATCCCCAATAACATGTGTATGCAATCGATTCTTAGTCTTATCAAAGCAAAGGTTGTTGTTTCCAAAAACCCTGAAGATCATTTCCTACTCTCAGGATCATCTCATATTACTTCTCTCACTTATCCATCTAGTCCATCTGAAATACTAGGTTCAAGTCCTCATTTTCCACCTCACTTATATTTCTCATCTTTTTCATGAGATCCGTCACCTTACTATTTTTTAGCTAAACTTCATTCACACCTTCCCGAAGAAATCAAAGGTTTAGTACATCATTCTTTTGAAATTTTCAATAATCTCTAGTATAGTCCTCGAATTTCTTCTTCAAGAGTTTCAATGGTTTGTCTTGGAGGTGTCAGAGGTGGAGAGGTTGGTGGACATGGAAATGTACCAATACCTCCTCCAAGAATATTTACCAAAGTTGTTTCTAGATATTCTCCTTTATCTCTTCCTGTTGTCCTGCATGATCTACCTGATAATTACATGAAGAGCCTACCTAAATTCATAGGTGAAGAGGATTTAACAACCACCGAGCATATAGTCTTTTTTGACTAATTTTTTTATATTCTTGGTATCAAGAACGAAGACATTTATATGAGACTATTGGTACAAGATTTCTAAGGACAGGTTAGAACTTGGTTTAGAGGACTCCATGTGGACTCTATACCATCATATAATGATTTAGAGACTTCTTTCTTGAGGCAATGGGGTGAGAAAAAATATCACCTATATTATTTAATTGAATTCAGAGCTTTAAGAAAGAAAACATTTGAATCTATTTTAGATTTTATACAAAGATTAAACAAACTCTATAACAAAATCCCAACTGAAGTAAAACATTCCCAGCCCGCTGCAAAAGTGACTTTTGCAGGGGCCTTTGATTCTAATTTTTCCTTACTTTTAAGAGAAAGAAGGGCCACAACTTTAGGTGGGATGTAGAATGATGCTATTGAAATTGAATCCAATATGATGTCATCAGGAAAGTTAAAAATGAAATTAGAGATGGGAACAAGAGAGCCTAGGATTTTTAGAGAACAAGCAGGGCCCTATGTCTCTGGAAGAAATACTTCAGAAGAAAAAAAGGACGAGATGGCTAAGATTACAAAAGAGTTATATAACAAAAATTCTAGGATGGAAATGGAAAAATCCAAAACTAATCCATATTCTAGAAATCAATTTAGGATAAATCCTAACATAAAACCTTTGATTCAAAAAAGACAAATCAAGAATGAGGAACAACAGATCCAAGCTCCTTTTAAAACTGAAAATCTTATACAGGGAGATAAGGTGCAAGACTATGAAGAATTATATGAAGATCTAAACAATCTTAGTGTTGATGATGTTGAACCTCTTTTAACCAAGCAATATTATGAGAAATCTCTGGACCTAGGATCTTTATTTGATGACGATCAAGATGTCAACAATTTGGGAGACTCTACATATAAGGGTCTTGCTGATTCAATAATGGTTGAGCTTCAAAATAAATATGACTTGAGGCCAAGAGAAAAGAGTTACACCAATAAGCCACCAAAAAAGCTATTGTCAAGAAATAAAGCTAATGAGCTAGTAATTTCAAAAGCACACATTGAAAAACAAGTTGCTCAAGTTAAGGATGTTGAAATAAAAGCAACTCAGACCAAGAAGTAGGAAAATAAAGAAGTTGAAGTTCATACCAAAGAGTTTGAAAAATCAGTTGGTATCTTCAATATGGAAAACGAATTGAATAAAATTAAAATTCTAGTTCCTTTGGTTGAACTCGCTAGAAATCCAGTCTATAAGAAACAAATTTCAAAGGTAATAAATTTTTCTGATGTTGAATGTCAAGCTGACGTAATTAACTTGCAAGATGAAAAACCTATGATCATGTTTGGACCACACATTGAGAATAGTAAAGATTATGTTTCTCCATTCTATATCACACTGACTGTACATGATCACGTACTACAAAATTTCATGTTAGATTCAGGTGCTTCACACAACTTAATGTCTAAGATTATATTGGAAAATTGGACCTTCAAATTACCAGACCTTATCAATATCTATACTCGTTTGATTCTAGAAAGGTTAAGTGTCTGGGTATGATTAAATATTTGGTTGTAAATATTGCTCAAGTTCCAGTGAAAAGTATCCTTATGGATGTTGTGGTTTCTGACGTTCCTGCCAAGTATGGTATGCTTTTATCAAGATCTTAGGGTGCCAAGCTAGGAGGATCAGTCCTGTTAGACATGACATACACTACAATTCCAATTTTTGGTGGACAGTTTACCCATTTGTACAGAGAAACTAGACTGGCTTATAATGCAAGTGACCCTCAAAACCCTAATAACTATCAAGTTTATGTTGCTAATCATGATTTAGGTAATTTTATTTTATATATAGATGATGATTTTGATGAATGTATAGAAAAATAAAATCCAAAAATTGAACTCTCAAAGAAAAATATAAATTTTAGAGGCAGGATGTGCAAAATGTTCTTTGATGGTGCTTCATATTGAGAAGGAGCAGGTGCTGGAGTTTTATTTTTGGAACTAGGTGATGAGTATAGAATTCCTTTTTCATATAAATTACAATGGGACATCGATTATACGAATAATGTATGTGAATATGAAGCGCTAATTTTAGGATTAGAAGTTGCAAGAAAATTAAAAATTCAACATTTGATAGTTTATGGTGATGCTAACCTCATTGTAAAAAAAATAAAACAATAGTATCAAGATAAGAATTCGATAATGAGGTCTTATAGAAACTGTCCTTGGGATCTCATAGAAAATTTCTTCTTATCTTTTAACATTC
>WSFP011404104.1:0-25886 GCA_009831015.1 Picea engelmannii | reverse complement strand
AGATAATCAGGTTTCCATCAAAAGGGTAAGACCCATCACTACTATCCACAAAAAAGACAAAGGAGAAAGCATTGGCAGAAACAATGAAGGAAAAGAATGACACATTCAGAGGTGCATGTAGTCTATTTGTTTCAAGCATTAAGGATGATACAATTCAATTCACAACACAAGTGGTGGAATTCAAGTTATTGTGGAAATGTCGCAAGGATTAGGTACCATCATGTGTGATTGTCACAGTTGAGAAGTGTGTCGTAGGAGTTCAAATGAGTTGGGTAATGTTCTTTTTGAACGAGTTCTTGATAGATTGCAAGGAATCTCAAGACAAGGGTATGGAATTTCATTACACCTAGTTGCTAATTCTAATATCATTAGTGGCTTGGAGTGAGCCATAGGACACTTGATTTTTTGGAGTTACGATGAATCCATGTTTAGCAGGGAGATATGTAAGCTTGTGGCATACTACGGAAATTGAGAAAGAACTAGATAACAACATTACATTCTATTTGTACAATGAAGTAATCCATACGAGTATCCAAAATACACCACACATACTACCACAGGTAGTAGAAGAATATCAATGGATCTCATGCTTCAAAGTTGGAAGAAATCATATGTACATTCATGTCAAGAAGGACTCAGAGAGACAATGGCTAACGTATAGATACAGGTTGATAGAGGTTGACATGGGAGAGATCATTGAAGACTAGAAAGATGAATGTAAAACCCCAGTATCAGAAACAAAGCAACCAGAGACACAACAACTAGAAATATAAGAAATTAGAGATGATGATGAAGAAGAACGTGAAGTGGAAGGAAATAGCACACAAGAAACACAAAATACAATACCACACTAGGGTGAGAAGTGAAAGGAACAAGATATGGAAACATTAGTACCAAAATGAAAGAAGAGGAAAGTAATCAAGCAACTGGCCACCCAGACCCTGTCATAGGATGAATTAGAAAATATTGCAGATCAAGTGAAAGTGGTGACTAAGGAATATTTTGAGAAAGTGGGGAAGAAGTAAGAAGAAAGTAACTTGGATATGTAAGGGAATATTGTCGTACAATGACAAATTTTGGAGACAACTAGGATTGTGCAAGTCAGAATAGGTAAACATGAATAGATGGTGAGCACAAAAAACATGAAAAATGTGCAACATATGACATCTCATCCATCTATGAAATCCAAAGAGTGATGGGTGATTAAAATAGTAGCAGGATATTTAGAGTTCCCTATGGAAGAATTATAGGATCATGCAAAGGAACTTAGTCATATTGACTTGGTGTTATTTCAAATGACGGTAAAAGTGTTGCATGGTTTGCAAAAAAAATTGACATAGGAAATACAGGTGCACACAATTTCAATGTCGATGTAGTTGATAAAGGAAGTCACACTTAACGGTGTGTTGTAAGAAAAATATGACAAACTTAGGATTGAGTGGGATGAGGCTGCAGAGAGGAAAGAGAGAGTGTAATAGGTGGTCCAGAGGGTTTATAATATTATTCCAGAAACACCTAGGGAGGAAGACGCCTCTTTATAAGAACGAGTGACAAAGATAAGTGAATCCATTCAAGGATTACACAATAAGTTTACTAATTTGGAAGAAAAATGGATACCAAGAACTCCACCAGAGGAAAGGGAAAAATGGGAGAAGAAGACGACAAAAACCATGGAGAACATCAAAAGTCTGGAAGCAGATTGTGCCAAGTTATATGAATAAATCATGAGAGTATGGACACGACTGACAGAAGAAATGGAACTATCAGAAGTTGAGAAGAAGCTATAGGCTACACAGGAAAAGGTGCAAAAATTTAAGGAAGTAATTAACACCTTACCAACAACAGAGATGATGGAAGTAATGGAATAGAATAGAAGATTATATTTAGATTTGAACTAGATGAGGGCACAATAGAAGGCTCACACACATCATATTGAAACACTATAGGAATAATCTTACAAGGTGACAAAATAAGTAACAATTATGTAGGGCATGGTCAAGAAGGAAGTACAAGAAAGTTCAGAAAATATGAAGACCCATATCACTCAAGAGACAACTGAGGGAATTACAGAGAAGGAAACACAAGGAACAAAAAATCTCACATTTGCAAATGATACATTCCATAAGTTCATGCAGACCTTGAAGAAATATTGAAGTGGCATAGGATGCACCACAGGTGAGTTTTGGGGGACTATTGGAGCATGAAATTTTTGGTAAGTTTTGGTAATCATGCAAGTGCAAACCATGTGACAAGACAAAAAATGAGCATCACGTGAAAAATACAATTATCCCATATTCAGGAGCTAGTGCACGGAAGGAGAAAGTTAGTTAGCAACTTAGTTAGACCATTTGGTCCATTTTGTAACGGGATAATCCATAATATAAATGTGTGTATATGTATGGGTTTTAGGTAGAGAGTGGTGATGAGAGGGAGTTAGTTAGCCAATGAGCATAGTGATTCAGAGTTTTGAGAGAGTTGATGAAGTAATGAGCTATTGTTGGCGTGAGAGATGAAGAGGGAACTGAAGGATGAGAAAAGGATATAAGTGTGCATTATATGCATGACGAATAGGGCATGTTGGGTAGAAATGATGTATATTATTTGAGCACAATACACAATAGTTGTAAGGATTGAACATAAATGATTAATTTAAGAATCCAATCATTGTGGACGTATCCCAGTTTGGGGTGACCCACATTGAATCCTTTTTTCATGATGTATGTTGTGATGGTTTTATTTTATGTTATAATTATGGTGCACTTGTAATTCATGGATGGTTAATATGAATACATATCTGATGGTTAAGCGGATATGTTGAATGGTTAAGTATGGTGAATCTGTCATAGGTTATTATGTTGTTATTATATTTTGCACATGGTATGTTGCATGTTGAATGAATTCTAATTAAGAATCAATGTTAGAACACTCCCCACCCCCCTCTATTGGGGTACATTCTGAACTACATACTTAGTGACATACTCATTCTTTCCAATTTTCCTACTATTTAGGAGGACTTCTATTTATAGCATGTCTATTTATAGAAGGTTTATTTTTATCCAGTGGATTCCTATATGAAATACCATGGGTTTCCAAATCCATGGGATCATAGACCACCATTAGGAAAATTCCTATTTTTTAGCTACCATTAGGCTAATTCCTATTTTTAGCCACCATTAGGCAAATTCCTATTTTTTTGGAGATAATTCCTATTTCCTTAATTTTAGAAGATATTTCCTATTTCATGGCTATAAATCACACTTTAGTAATAATATTAGACTCCTATGAAAGTGCTCATTACCTTGGAGTTAGTTCACTTCACTTATTTAGTGACTTTCCATAATTAGCAAATTCTCACTCATTTAGGACTTTAGTTCCATTCTTCGACTTCAGTCTTAGATTTTTTATATTATGGAATGCATGTTGACTTCATCTACAGTTATATATTTTTTACCTTTTTATTATTATTAGCAACTTTTGACTTTAGCTAATTGTTGCTAGGGAGAATTACTTTTTTCACTTGAAAATGCACATGGAAATCTCAACATAGTGCACATTAATCCTCATGTGAAGAGTACTATATATTGTACTCATTATAAAGGATTAATAAAATGTGATTAGAGTTGGTTTCTTAGTTTCTTATGTGTGAAGATTGATTTTTTTTCTCTCTCCTCTGTCTCTTTTGCAATTAGCTAGTGTAGTATTTCCTTCTCGCAATTAGATCGTGTATTGTGGTTTAATACTACATGGTATTAGAGCCATTATGTGAGGGAGTATTCACTTTTATTGTAGGCTTATAGATTAGATTGGACATTCCATAGATAAATATGGATCAACCATCTTCTTCAATGATCTTGACACCGTTCAACTACTTAGAGTGGAAGCCCAAGATAGAGCTTCTATTCCGAAGAAAGGGTTTGTATAGGATCACGAAGGGTCGAGACTACTTCACCCATAGAGAAATAAAAATTATTTAACTAAATAGATTAAGCATATGGGATATTTTTCTTGATCATATCTCCATATCTCCTCTTTCATATCGATACTTTGCAAGACTCCTAATGATGTTTAGACAAATTTGAAGTATTTTCTAGGAAATCAATAAAATCTAAGAGGTCATCAGCTGGAGAATCATCTACATGCATTGAATCCAAGACATTTTGAGACCCTACAGAACTACTTCTTTAATTTTAAAACTTGACATTCTCATCATAAGTATTGTGGAATTGATAAGAAAAATGAACAATTAATCTTTTCAATTCTAACAAAACTAGGACCAAAGTATTATGTCTACACTTATTATTTTCATACTACTAGGTTAGATATGGGGTCTACATGGAAGATTCCATCCCTACATGATTTCATGGAGTCACTTATCCATGAGAAAAAATATCATCTAAATAGGGGCACTTAAGAATTCCAAGCCCCATGCACTTACAACTCAAGGAATTTCAAAGAATAATAAGTAGAAGAACAAGGGTAACAAGGACCAAGAGAACAAGAAGGAAGATAAACAAAATTCCACAGAAGAGAGTTCCCATTGCAATTCATAAAAAGGAAAGAAGGAGAAGAAAAAGTGTTCCTATTGTAACAAGGGGTTCCATCCTAAGATTTATTGCATGAAAAAGACCATAGATATCATGTCACAAACACTTGAGAAACATCACCTCACAGATTATATTCCAGAGAATGCAAGGAAACATCCATCATCAGAAAGAGATAATGGTCATGCATTAATTACTATTTCATATTATCCTAGTTCTTAGGTGATTGATTCATGGGATACCCATCACATGGACTCATCGAATATACTTTTATCATACTTGGAGACTTGTTCCAGGCCACTAATATTCATGGGAGATGATTCTAGTGCATAGGTGTGTGGTAGGGGTAGAGTTGATATATACCATGGATATTTTCAGGATGTACTTCATTTTCTAAAGCTTCAAATGAATCTTCTCTCCATATATCAAATCACTCATTCAGGTTCAAGGAAGAAGGTAGATTTGACTCCAGACTCAGTTATTATTGACGACTTGTATGATGGATTAAACATTTTCATTGGTGAGTTTAAGCACCATTCAAATGTTTACACTTTCTTTCCAATCATAAATATGATTATCTATTTCTTCTATCACATGCTACTGAAGAGTCCATTTTGTGGCATGAGAGGTTTGGGAAGCTGTATTTTAAATATTTAGGTCAACTTATTAAGGGTAGAATGATATATGGATTACCCAAAATTCAGTACACTAATGGTTTTTTCTAGGGCTGCAGAATAGGAAAACATCTCGAGGAGAAGTTCAACACAGGTAAAGCATGGAGGGCATAATCACTTATAGATTTCATTCATAGTGATGTTACAATTCCTTTCCCACACCCATCAATCGGTAAATATAAGTATGTTCTTACTTTCATTGATGATTTTTCAAGATATACATGGGTCTACTTTATCAAATTAAAATCTAAGTTCTTTGAGTGTATTAAAGATTTCAAGCATCTACTTAAGAACGAAACATGGAAGAAGATTAAGAAGATTCATACATAAAATGGAGGAGAGTATGTGAATAAGGATGCTGAGCATATTTGTTTAGAATCTGGTATAGATTTGTAACATAGATCTCCATACACTCCGCAATAGAATGGGGTAGCGGAGAGAAAGAACAAGATATTCAAAGAGATGGCCAACTGTATGTTCTAGGCTAAAGCACTAGCTCCAAATTTATGGGATGAAGTTACAAACTATGAAGCCTTCATTTAAAATAGATTTCCCCGTATATCAATCAAGGGATTCACTCTGTACGGGAAGAAATCGGAAGTCACTCACTTCATAATTTTCGGTTCTCGTGCATGGGATAGGATCCCTTATAATAGGAGGAAATATATGGAAGATCACAGTAAGGGGTTTATTTTTTTTTGATATACATATGGAGTGAAGGGATACAGGTTATTATATGCTACTTCATATGCACTATTCTTTCAAAGGAGTGTTAAGTTTGAATAGGGTCCTTCATAGTTACTTCTGGAGAAATCCAGACCTCCCTCTCCATCGCCTCTAGTTCTGAGAATTTGAGAGACTTCTTCCAATACGATTTATGATCAGATCTCTGAATATGATATATATGATGTTTTTGATCAGCTGAAAGAAGTTGCACATCCAAATCATTAGCCACTATGGGAACAACATACTCTTCAGGAAACAAGTGATTAGTGGGTAGTCTTGTCAATCCACGAAGAACCATATCTCAGTTTGTGGAGCCTCCACAATATTTTACTACCATGGAGCCATTGATTCATATTTATTTTTATATGGTACTTGTATCATACCATCAATATTATGGATAGACTGAAGGTAACCCCCATTAGGAGGCATCTATGAAAGATAAGTACAATTCCTGATAGAGAACAACACATAGGAGTTGGTTCCTCTACCTTCCAACAAGAAGCTTGTTATATGTAAGTGTATTTTCAAGAAAAAGATATTTTTTGATGGATACATTATGAATTATAAGGCTTAGTTATTATCTATAGGTTTCTCATAGGTACAAGGAATTGAATATGAGGATAATTTTGCACTAGTTGCCAAAAATTAATTCCAGTCGGCTAGCTCTATCTATTGCGACAAATAGAAAGTGGGAGGTATGACATATGGATGTGAAGAATGTATTCTTACATGGAGATCTTAATGAGGATATATATATTGAAAATCCATAGGTATATGTTTAGGATCCATCATTATTTTACAAGTTGAGGAAGTCATTATATAGACTTAAGCAAGCACCTTCGGCATGGTATGCTAAAATGGAATCATATATTCTCTCTAGAAGTTTTCTTAAATGTAGATAAGATATTAATGTGTATATGATGAGGAACACATATTCACTTCTATTGATATTTATATATGTATATGATTTACTCATCACAGGGTGCTCAACCTCCTCCATTTCTGCAATGAAGACCACTTTACATGACATGTTTTCTATGACAGATATGATACTATTACATTAATTTCTTAGTCTTGAAATCAACCAGAATGATTCAGGAATCAAGATGTCTCATTCCAAGTATGCTAGAGATCTACTTGATAGTTTTCGTATGATAGATTTCAAGCCATCTCCAACACTCTTTCAGTGAGGGGTTATACTAGAGGATGTTGAAGCATCAACATTGGTTGATTGTATTAGATATCGACAATTGGTGGGGAGTCTTCTCTACCTTACACACTCTCGAACTAACATATCTTATGCAATTGGATAAATTTCTAGGTACATGTAGTGGCCTCATGAGCTTCACTAGAAGCAAATAAAGAGGATTCTTAGATATTTCAAGGGGACTACTAGTTTTGGTAAACACTATGCAACATGATCTTCCTTGGATCTTGTTGGTTACATAGACTCAGATTGGGCAGGCGATAACATTGATCGCAAGTCCATTTCAGGATATGTCATATAGCTTAGATCATGACCTATCTATTGGTCAAGTAAGAAACAATCAACAACTTTTTTATCATCAGAAGAGCTAGAGTACATGGGTGTAGTGAATGTTACTACTCATGCTATTTGGTTGTAGCACATTCTTATAGAGTTGGGAGTTCATTTTCGTCACCCATAGTTATATGGTATGACAACCAGAGTAATCTCAAGCTATTTAGAGACCCAGTTCATAGGTAGTGGAATAAGCACATCGAGGTTCATATGCATTTTGTTCGAGGAAATATTTACGATGGAGTCATTGATATGCAATTTTTTCCATATTCAAAGTAGATGGCATACATATTCACAAATCCTTTAACTGAACAAAATTTTGTTGCATTGAGGGACATTATAGGAGTGAGGCATACGCCAACTTAGTAGTTGAACATGTTAGCATTATTTTCTTGTTAGTAACATATTTTTAGGGGGGGTTGTTCCCACTGATTTTTTCCTCTTTACCTCTCTTTTGTTCAATTGTTATGCATGTATACTTGTACATCAGTTCCTAAAATGGATTCATATTACCGAGATTCATCATTGTGCACACCCTCGTTGTGTTTCAGGGGAGGTGTTGGGGTACATGCTTAACTACATACTTAGTGACATGTACTCATTTTTCCATTTTTCCTACTATATGTCATACCATGGTAAAATACCCTGGGATCCTAAAAAACCATTAGGAAAATTCCTATTTTTTAGCTACCATTACGCCAATTCCTATTTTTTAGCCACCATTAGGCAAATTCCTATTTTCTAGGAGATAATTCCCATTTCTTTAATTTTAGAAGATATTTCATGCACACTTTAGTATGCATATTATCCTCTTAGGTAGGTTCACATTACCCATCCAATACTTGGAGTTAACTCACTTCACTTATTTAGTGACTTTTCATAATTAGCAAATTCTCACTCATTTAGGGATTTAGTTCCATTCTTGGTCTCTAGTCCTATTATAGGAGATTTGTTTCTATTATGGAATGGATGTTGAATTCATGTAGAGTTTCACTAAGTTTTCACTTATATTTTTTACCTTTTCTTCTTATTAGCAACTTTTGAATTTAGCTAATTGTTGCTATTGGGAGAAGTTGCTTTTTTGCTTAAGCATGCACATGGAAATCCCAACCTAGTGCGCATTACTCTTCATGTGGAGAGTCTCATATATTGTACCCATTATCAAGTATTAATACATTATGATCAGAGTTGGTTTCTTAGTCTCTTATGTGTGAATATTGATCCTATTTTTCTCTCTCCTCTCTCTCTTTTGCATTTAGCTAGTATAGTATTTCCTTCTCACAATTAGGTCTTGGATTGTGGTTTAATCCTACACCCTCATGATTGTGGAAGCATGTTTCCTATAATCTCCATAAGTACCTAGGTTGAGACTTCACCTCCTTGCAAGTGATGCTGAAAGGGCTAGTATCTTGGGATTTTTTGATGAATTAATGTTGATCCCTAGGTCTTCCTAATGCATGACAACAACATTGTATGGAGAAAACTATGGAAGTCCAAATATTCCCTACAAACACCCCAACAAGAGTTGATCATGGAGGAGGTAGATATTCTATGATATCTAATATGGATTAATTATTGGAAGAATTTGGGACTTGTCCAACAACAAGTTTATGGGATATTCACAATGGCCACTCAAGTCTCTTTTGGGATGATTCATGGGATCAACATCAAATTATAAGGTACTTTGGGATCCTTCAACCAATAAGACACTTAATGATACAAAAATGTTTCATTATTTTCATTCCGAGATAGATATAATAAACCCAAACACATGTTCCTATAAATCCATGGAGGATTGGACGATAGCATGGGATGAAGAATCATAATTTTTTATGCAGGAGATGTTTATGTCTTAGTTATTGGCGCCTTGTTTTGGCTAGTTAGGGAATATTTTTGGGGGAGTTTGGTACAAAATATTTTGTGGCCTATAGGAGGTTGTTAAGGCATTAAATTTGAATGGAAAACAATTTGTTTTATCCATATGTTTCTCCCTTTTATCCCTTGTATTGCATGGCTATGAGACTTGTGTTGTTCTCAGAACCATCTCGGTTTCGTGGACATTGTTTTGGTCATATTTGAAACTTATGTTTTTATTTGAGTTCGAAAGTTTTCTTTTGTGATTTCCTTTATTTTCGAATCATACGAAAACAAATTTCTTTCTTCTATCATATTTTGTTAGCTTTTTCTTAGGTAGAAAGAAGAAGAAAATGAAAAAACCCTAGTTTGTTGCTAGTTAGGTTTCTTTTTTTGTGTTTGATTGTTTTTGTTTATATTTGAAAAAGAAAAAAATATTAGCATAGGATTTTTATTTCTTCTCATCTTGAAATCATTTAAAATAAAAAATAAAAAATAACATCCTTCTGTTTTCTTCTTTTTCTTTTATGAAAATGTTGCATTGTGCATTTTGCATCAGAAAGAGAAAATATTGCATTTCAAGGTTTGAAAGATTGTTCATGCATTTTTCTTTTCTGGAGCTCTTTTTTTATTGAAGAACTAGTGTAAATATTTTTTTTCCAGTGTTCTAATAAGTTTTATTTTGTCAAGATTCTCAAACAACATTAGTTTAACTTTTAGATCCTTTAAGTAAAGAACAACCGTTGAAATGAACGCTAAATTTAAAATTTACTAGACTTTGTTTTTAGGGTTCATAAACATTTTTAGGTTATAACCTTGGATTAGGATTGGAGAGATAACTCTCCAAGGCAGGTAAAAAAATATAGGATTCTGAGATACAAAGACTCAAAATCCAATTTTTGTATAAGTATAGTCGAGAGCCTCCTCTAACATAGGATTTAAACACAAGGTCATGTAAGGAAGAGTTGAGAAGAGTACCACTCTAAATATTGACTAAGCATAGTGGAGAGATAATGTTTAGGGGTTTCACTAGTGCGCTTACCTCCATGAGAGGTGGCACTTTTGAAGCTTCAATGATTGTTACCCTTCCCATACATTCGATCATGACTATCAACTCTACCTGCCGGACACTCACTGCAAGTTGGTATCCATAGTTTATTTTCATAGGTATTTCAAAGGTGACTATAGGGGGTTTTGCATGGTACCAGAGGGATATGTCGTATCACACTTTTTAGTACCACTAGAAGGTTCCCCATAAAGAAAGGATACTTTCATCAAATAAGGATGATTTCTGGAGGTTGGGGTAACTACTTCTTAGTCCTTTGTTCCTCATTCTCATGAATTAATCAACCCTAGTCAGTATATGGAAGGTCCCTTTCCATTTTTTTGTTTCGTTAGACTCATGAACTTATCTACTAGGTTGAATTTTGGGGAATTTTTTTTGTTTCCAATGTTTCTCTTAGGACAATTTAGTGGAGTCTTGCTTTATATAGTTGGTCTTAACTTGTGTATGTATTACATA
Source organism: Picea engelmannii (assembly GCA_009831015.1). Classification (NCBI taxonomy): domain Eukaryota; kingdom Viridiplantae; phylum Streptophyta; class Pinopsida; order Pinales; family Pinaceae; genus Picea; species Picea engelmannii. Next base: position 15,029 of record WSFP011404104.1, on the reverse strand, counting down.
TTTTTAATCGTTGATTCAAATTGGTCAACCAATTTATCCATTGGTCAAGAGAGACCCCTGGTATTTCTCTTGCAAGCATGGAGCCGCCTCCTAGAAGACGTGGGTTTTTATACCATTGGTTCACTAAAGTGGGTGTATGAGAATTTTTCAGAAATGAAGAATCATGCAAGGGATGAACCTATGCATAAGAAATCCATGGTAAAAGTTCTTGAGGATACAAACCAAGGGACCCATACCCAAGGGGATTCTTGTGATTTTCCTTTCATTGAAAATGTTGGTGCCCCCTTGATGGCCATTTTAAACATTCTTGGGTTGAATGTAGGACTACCAGTTTAGTTGTGAACCATTTTGAATGTCCCAAATTCTCTTGATTATTCTCAGGTAAACACCTCATTTCATGGAAATCATATGGATAATTATCCTTTACCTTATACATCCACGAAGACTACTCCTTCTCCATCTCCTTGTTCCTCTTCTGGTGAAATTATTTTGTTAAGAACCTGAATAGATCTACAAATATAATCACCACAAATAATGAATACACAATAGATCCATAGAGAAATATAGAAGAACAATATGAAAAATCGCTTTTAGTACCATCAAACCCTTAAGGTAGGGAAGCACCATACAATGGATCCTATTATGGAGGGGATCCTCTCATGTTCACTTGCCTCTTCGAGGGGGAATCCTCCTATTGAGCTACCTCTCCAAATACAATAATTATCTTCATGTACCATTACATTGTTTGAACCCCTTTATATAATTCTACCATCACCTAAGAACATTCTAGAGGATGAATCTTCTTGAAGTAGAACCTTCTAAGAAGTCCTCTTACATTTATTATATCTAACTACTATAGTGGGCCTTATTTAATAATATAGTGGACCTAGTCCACATTACATTGAATGGAATCCACTATTATCACTATGGGCCCTCTTCCCCCCACCCACTACCTCTCTAGCTACCTTACATTCCACCCCCCTTATGAAAGCGTTGTCCTCAATGCTCGATGTACAACCATATACCAGGGTCCCATGGATAATTATGGACCATAATGTTGAAGAAGACTGGTGAACCAAGGTCCCATGTAGAAAAGAAAGCCACCATGTTGAAGTATTCCAGCCACCATTATAAGCCCGGGTCCCATGTCTAAGTGCTCATGTGAAATTCCTGTGGAATATTTTGGAACCCAATAACCAACTCAAAATTATGCTCCGAAGACGGACACTTGTCATGTGGATCCAAATAAGAAGATCGATCCACATAGTTGGATTTAATCAAAGATGAATATAAAAGGAACAATACCATTGTATAATATGCAAGTTGGACGGTAGTAACTAGCTCCTGATGTGGGACATTGATGTTCTCTACAGAAGGTGGAGTAGAGTCATCAAATAAAATATGGAAGTGGTTGTCATCCTAGAAATGACAGATATCCATATACCAATCATCGCAATCGGACTCAAAATAATACCAACCATATATTTTTTGATTATATTCATCCCTGAGGTATTCCATAAGAAATCTCTCCTGCATGTTATCCAATGAATCTTGAATACTATGAAAACTATTATTGAGGCCATCAAATTTGTCATTCAATGTGTCAAACAATTGGGCTTTGAATGCTTCAATAATATGTAGAATTTATTTGAGGGATTGAGAAGAAATAGCCATATGAGCACCCTATGAACTCTTAGGTCCCACAAAATCCATAAAAAAACCCAAAAAATAGATCTATAAGTTACGGCATAAAATCGTGGCTTTTTCTGGAAAAACCCTAAAAAAATGTTGAATTTAAAATGCTCATAAATTCACTTCTCGCACTCCGTTTTAGCTAATTTGTTTTTTGAAATTCGGTGAATTTGTGAGAAACTCAGATCTGTAATTTTTTTGAGCAAATTCGATCTCCAACTTCTACATAAATAAAAAAATCGCGCCACTGTCAATGGAAAAAACCTTGAAAATTGTAGATTTTAAAACTTCAATATCTTGACTTCAAGGACTCCGTTTTGGATGATTTGTTTTTTCAAATTGGGTGTTTTTATGAGAGGAACTTAGATATACAACCTATTTTTGTAAATTTTTCTAAAAAATATGCCTAAAATTTATGGAATGATGCGGCCCTCTTTTTTCTTCTCCGAAAAAAAATCTGCAAAAATAAAAAATATTTGCCCACAATGTCTCCCAAGGAAAGTGCTCTGATACCACTTGTTAAGAACCTGAATAAGGAATAGTAACATTAAGAGTAAGAAGAAAAAATCACCAAACTATGCTAGTAACATTGGAGACATGCGACCAGTCATTTATATTCATGCTTGGGGCACAAGTCAAGACCCTGCAAATCATAGTGGCATTAAGTCATCAACCTCTGCAAGTCATGTTCCAGACCAGTCACCAACCTCTACAAGTCATATTGGAGAACCAAAAATAACCTTTGTTGGTCATTTTGGATTTATGTCAATAACCTTTGCTAGTCATGCTGGAGATATGAAACCAACCACTGCTAATCATGTCGGGGGCAGGCAACCAACCATTGCAAGTCATATTGGGGGAATGATTCTAGTCAGTGCTAGTTATACTAGACAAAATTCACTAAACTCTGTGATTCAGGTTGGAGACCATCACTTGGCCTTTGCTAGTCATGATGTGGGCAACCCACTAGCCACTACAAGTCATGCTAGGGGAATTAATACTATTGTGAAACATAGACGAATAGGATGTAAGCCCAAGTTACCTTGTAGTATTTTCAATGGAGATCACCTTACACATTTTCTTCCCTATATTACCATGGTATGAAGAGCATGTTCATTTTATGAAGTCCCTTCTAGGTCATCTTCAGTTTCCCAACAACATATTCAATCATTGGTTGATGAAGTGATAGAGCCAATACAATCTTTTGTTGATACCGCTCTCATTTTAGGGGGTGATTTATCTCTTGACCATATTGCCTCACATTCTATTCAAATAGTGGTTGAGGAAATGGTCATTTCAATGAAGTCTTCTTTCAATCCCACTCTTCTCTTAGAGAGTGACTAGTTTACCAAAGTGGTCTCACCGATGCAATATTTGACTGATCCCACTTTTATTTCAGGGACTAATGCATATTTTGAATATGTCTTTAGCATTTGATGTTCAGTATCTTATAAAAAAGGGGTAATCCACTCTCTTCAAGTAGTATCCCTCTAATTATTTGCATGGTTTCCTAATTGGAATGATCTTATTGAGCCTCTCCTTCTTTATTTTTCACCTTTCTAGATAAGGGTTAAAGTTAATTCAATGGTAATTTAATGAGTTATTGTAGATGAAGGGTCTTATGAAATTATTTTATCCTCCTCATCTTGGAAATAGTTGGGTTCTCCCAAGCTTGTGTCAACTACTAGTGAGCTACTGGCTTTTGACAGAAGACCTAGTGAAAATTTGGGGATTATTCCTCAGTTTCCTATCACGTTAGGTGGGAAGACTATATTAGTTGATATGTTAGTGATGCCCTTTAGACTTTAATATTCTTCTTGGGTGTGATTATGTGTATTCTATGACTACTCAGGTGTCTACGCTCTTTCGTGTGATGCATTTCCCTCACAATGGAATCATTATCGCTATTAATCATCCTTCATATGATAATCACCATCCTATTTTGATTTCATATCAGTATTCCCCTTTTCATGTTCATAGTTGTAATGAACGAAATTCTCAAAATATCATAAAATAACAGAAGTACACACTATGTACAGAAAGTCAACATGGAGCACAACTCCAATATAGATAAGTTACACAATAACTCCTTAAATAATAGGGGAACCCCCTCCAAATAACCAAATAGCATTCATACTTCACAGTTTTTTTGTCAATAATGAATACATTATCTCTTATATATAGTTATTCACACTTGCACATGAGGCCTCTTTATCACTAGGTCAACCCTATTGCATATGTATTTACACATTACATGTACATTTAGTCCCATATATTCCCCCCCTTGGGCTCATATCATATAAATGTAGCCATATATATGCCCCCCTTGGGTCATAACTTAGTACCCTCCTTCAAAACGCTTTGTCCTCAAAGCTTTGCATTTAAAGGCTTCACATGTGAAGAAACCAAGTAATATGATTCTCTTTTGTTCCTTCTTTCTTCATTCCACTGTTGATGATCTATCCATCCAAAAACAATTATTTTCGTTCTTAATCCTTGGTGTCTAGTTATTGCATAATTTTATCTCCTTTGATTCCATGTATTTTTGTTGAAGCTTCTCCAATTTGTAGTTGTTGTTGGTCTATGATAATATATTGTTGAAGATTAGTTTGGTGATTCCTTGTTCCATGAATATTGACAAGTATTCCATATTCTTCCTTCATTATGTTGATATCTATTAGCACTCCAGGAAACTCTCCTAGGCTGTATATCAGATATGCCTGGTAACTTAATCTTTTTGGTAACTATTTTCTCAACAATAGGTGTGGGTTTGGATCAAGATGAATATCTTAATCACTGTATTGTATCTTCAAGATAGTCTAGCTATATTCATGCAATACAAGGCCTTCAGGAGATATTATCAGATAGGTTTGTAAAACAAATGGATAAGAAAACCAATCAGTTAACCAGAACATACATATGCAATATACATGATGGGTCAACGAAGTAGCCAAATATGCTTATGATTCTTACTTAACAGTCAAGAGTAAGATGACAGTTACCATGGGACCATTAAACATAGACAAAAGAATGATTTCAACTCATATGCATAGACAAAGATGAAGGAGAGTCTGACAATAACAAATGAAAGAAGCTTGCAAGCTTAATATATTAAAGAAAGTGTCTTTTATACAACCATAGTAGATTATAGAACTCAAAATCGAACCTTGTGTTCATCAAATGTTCTTGGCTTTATAGCCTCTTACAAACAATTTCCAGATCCTAGATTACTAGATTGAATTTTTCCAAAAATAGAAAATGAATAATTGGCCCAAGTAGACTAGATCAATTCAACTTCTCGAATGATCTTTATGTTCTTCAGATTCTTGGTAGGTGTAGTGATCCTTCCGAGGCTGTTGGATCTCATGTGATATGGGAGGAGTTGAACTTGACACATGTTGACAGTCAAACAATCTTATATCCTTAACAATAGCTAACTGTTGTTTACCTTTTCTGTCTTTTAAAGCATCTCCAAAACCAAAACAAACTCTTGATAAATATGTCATCAATTATCTTCCATCGATTGGAACCATTTTTTAGTCTTTTGAACAAGAAAAACTCGGACCTGTGAAAAAACATTAGCTTCCTGCCTTATCAGTGTTTTTGATAGCTACAGAAAATATAATTCAGCCTGATTAGCTACTGAAAGCTCTTCTTTTAGTGGCTAATGAACAATCAATGTGTTCACCTAAGCCACTGAAACTTGAGATTATCAAAATTTAGAAAATACCCTTGTCTTAGCTCAAAAATGCCTCAGGACTTATCTTTTTAGGCTTTTGTATCTTGCTCAAAATTTGTAGGGTTACTGGCTACCTCTAGTTCATTGCACTGAACTACCACTTATGCAAGGGTCTCAAGAGAAGCATGAGCCTAGTGTTTTGAAGACAATGCTTTTTTCCTCAAAGACCTGACCTTTTTCTTCAAACCCTGAGCTACTCTCCATAAGTTGTTGTAGTCCTTTACAATATTGCTTTTATTTTTCTTCTCCTTTATGCTTTCATGGGCTAATCTTTCCAAAGATGATTGCTTTCTGCAAATTTTTTTGATCGAGTTTCATACCTAGTTTTTATTACCCTTTCTAGCACTTCTTGCTTAGCTAGATTCTTCTTAAGCTTCTTGATTTCTTTTGATTTATTCTTCTTCACTCGCTTGCTAAATGAGGCCTCTACAATTTTTGGTTCTTGTTCTTCTTCGGGTGTAGGTGATGGAAGGTTCTCATAACTTGTTGTGTATATATCCACAAAAACTGAATTGCCATGCCCTGTGGTAACTGAATCCTTGTGCTCTGTTTCAAACTCCTGCTCTTCATTTTCTGAGTCCATGTAAGGAATATTGAGAATGTTTGTGTTCACTGGGAATTCTTTGGCCTCTTCTTCTTCACTGTTAAAATTTAATTTCTTCTTATTTTTTCCTATCTTAGAGGAAGGAGAGGGTTGATTGACCGAGGTTGGAGAGATAGGTCTCCTCCTCCTCTTTCCACTTCTGGGAGTGGAGGATTTCTTGGAATGAGAGCTCTTTTTTCCCTTTGGATGAACCTCAGTTTGGAAATCATTCCATAATAAGAACTAATTCCACTCTTTACCTTTTCTTTGCAACAACTCACAAACCAACAGTTTGATTAAACTATGGTGGGATAATCTATCTGCAACTTGATTAGGTTTGGCCTTGACTTGATGAGCCATCTTGGATAAGATTCGGTGGAGGAAATAAGGAAGATTGAGTGGGTTTCTACCAGTCAAATGGTTTATAAGTTTAAAATGATAAATCATCACCCTGTTGTAACACCCTTCACAGGTTATATAAACCATTATATCTTTCAATAACTACTGTCATTTCTCTTGAAGGAAACATACAGGAATATCTTTCTTCCATATCAAACCCCTATGTTCTGGTTTTAAATAGGTCATGAATTCAACATTCTCAATAACAATGGTTTTAAACCATTTTTATCCAATCGTGGGAAGCTCTGTGACTTTGGCTATGAGGGCTTCATCAATCTCGAATTCATCCCGACCGATGATTTATTTCTTTCCATCGAAATTGAGGGAGAAGGCCTCTACCACCTGGTGATGAAAACTCTGTAATTTTTTGAGAAAATTGTAACACCCTGCATCCTTGAACATTTTACATACCTCCGGGTGTGATTCCAGGTAACCGATATCATTGAGCTCCTTCCTCAGGGTTTATGTTCCTTTATTGATTTGCCACGACGTTTTCTCACACCTGTGATCATAGGAGCTGATTTCGGGAAGAGTTACTTTGTGTAAACTTAGCGAAAATCAGTTCGGCTGAGATAAAATTGAGATAATTGGGGTAAGATTTTGAGCGTGGCACTGATTGCAAGGAGAGCAACGAAACGGTTGATGATTTGCAGAAGTCGTGGAAAATAACTGAAATAAATGGAGAGTACATAAGTGCATGACTTAATGATATAGAGATCTGGAAAGATTCACTTATATCATAGAGGGATCAACTTCCGGTTGTGAACGGTTCTTTCTCTAGTCCTTTCGGTGGCTTGTGAAATAATGGAAACGTCGAACCCATCGGTTGAAACGTGTGATAGGACGTGCTTGGTATTTCCCTGTTTCAACGATTTCGGTGTCTAAAATGGCCCTGGATTCCTTTATTTAAGCTTCTAAAATCTAAGTCTTTCAGTGGCTAATGAACAATCGATATGTTCGCCTAAGCCACCGAAAATTGATATTTGAATTAGATCAAACAAAGACTAAACAAACTGTTATTTAAACTTCATTACATGGGTAAAGCTTCTAAAAATGAAACTTTAAAAATTTTTAAAGTACCTTTTTAAAAGACTCCCTATCACTTAAAATGAAAAATCTCGATTGATTTATTTGAGGAGATAAAACTAGCTCTTATTGGGAGTGAAAGCCTCCCTGTGAGGTTTCAAGAACCACAGAACCAATGCCTTTCCAGAGAAAAGAAAATTTAAACCTATCTACTAGTGTTTCCATTGGGCATGGAGTTATTCTGTAAAAACAAAAGTTGAAAAATAAAATTACAATGACAAGGCTCCAAAGCCTTAGATAAAATAGAGTTTCAGAAAACACCCTTTAATTGGGCCACCAAACATTTCTTCACCTCCCAGACTTTGCAGAATGAAGGTGTTGTTGTGATGTACTTGAGTTATCATGAAAGGACTGGTCCACAAAGAGTTAAACTTGTCGTGTTTTCCTTTATATTTTCTGAGGGCATCCCATTTCAGAACCTGATCACCAACCTGAAATTCATCCACCTTTTCCTTTCTTTCAAAAGTGTCCTTGATCCTCTTTTAATGAGCCTTTGATTTATCCACTAGTTGTTCTCTAACCTTCTGCAATTCTACCAAGTCAAGCATTCTTCTTATCATATCATTTGATACAGTTTTCTCCTCCTGAAAAAATTTGGCCACTGGTAAAACTAGTTGAATAGGGAAAATAACATCATTACCATAGACCAGTTTGAAGGGAGAAGTTCCTATGGATTTATTGTTAGTTACTCTGTTTGCACAAAGAGCAAATTGTGGTTTAGAATCCCAAATCTTTTGATTCTCCTCCAACAACTCTCTGATGATTCTGATTAGACTCTTATTGGACAACTCTGGAAGGCCATTACCTTGAGGGTAGTAGGGACTAGAATGTACCAATTGAATGCTTGTTCATTTAGACATGTCAACCAATGCGTCGAATTTGAAAGATGTTGCATTATTTGTTACTAGCCTTTTTGGGCAACCGAATCTGCTCAGGATGTGCTCATAAAGAAATTTCATGACGACCTAATGAGTGGCATTCCTGGTGGGAATTGCCTCTATCCATTTTTTAAAATAGTCAGTGGCTACCAAGATCCATTTATGCTTACCACTAGATGAAGGATTATTCTCGCCTATAAAATCTAAACCCCACTACTGAAAAGGACCATTCAATACAATATTTCTGAGGGGCAGAGATTTTAGTTGTTGTTTTCTTGTGAATCTTTGACATTTATCACAAGATTTCACAAAGGCACACACATTTGAAAAAAGAAAAGGCCAATAATACCCAGTCCTTAAAATATTATGAGTTGTGGTATTCCAGTAATGGTGGCCTCCGCAAATACTTGAATGAAACAGATGTATGACTTCAACTGACTCTTCTTTGTCTAAACATCTTAGTAGTAAACCAACAGGATCTTTCCAATACAAAAGATTATTATAAATGCAAAATTTAATTTCTCTGAGCTTAAGGGCTCGGGCTTGAGTCATGCTAAGTTAAGGAGGAACTTCCAACTTCTGTAAAAAAATTAATAATAACTTAATACCACTCACATGAGAACAAATTCTTGGCCACCTGTTGGTTCTTATGTTGTCCTTCTACTTCTACCTCTGTCTGCAAACTTGCTGAACTTCCCCCAATGAAATTTATGTCCAAAAGATCACAGTTTTCTTTCGTCGAAAGCTTGGCAAGGCCTTGGACTTTTACCAGAATAGAGGGCTTCACTTCTATGTCGAACTTGATTATATTTTTGATCCATTTAGCTCTCTTTCTATCAATATCAGGCTGAGTCAAGACATCCTTCATAGAGGATGAAGGAACATAGGCATTAACCTTTGCATGAAGGATATGAATTTTGAAAGATTTTAATGACTTTATGAGAGCATAAGATTGTTTTTATATAGGATCATACCTTAGTTCAACGTCTCTGAGTTTTTTGCTAAAAAGGCCACTGGGTGATTGAGACTTTCATCATCTTTTTGTAACAAGACTTCTACCACCGTGTCATAGGAAGCAAAGGAAAAAATATAGAAGTTCTTGGTGTAATGTAGAATGATTAGAGTGGGGGATTCCATGATAGCCTGTTTGATATCTTGAAATGAACTTCTTGCATTGTTTGTCCACTATATATCGGATCCTTTTTTAGCATAGAAGTTATGTGTTTCACTAACTCAGCGAAATTTGGAATAAATATTTTGACAAAATTTATCGTACTGAGTAGAGATTGGATATCCTTCTTTGACCTTGGTATGGACAACCTCTAAATTGCTTCCACCCGAGATGGATCAATTTTCACACCTTCTGCAGAAACGATATGTCCTAGGAGCTTGCCCTACTTGAGAGAAAATTGAGACTTTTTGGGGTTCAATGAAATCCCGAACTGTTCGCATTTCAGAAATACTCTGTTCAGATGCTTCAGGTGCTCTTCATGACTGCTGGAATAAACTGTGAAGTCATCAAGATAGATGAGGACAAACTTGTCCTTTTCTCCCACGAAAGCTATGTCCATGTCCCTATGAAAAGTGGACCCAACATTCATCAATCCAAATGGCATATTGGCGTACATGAAGGTACCCCAAGGAGTAGAAAAGGCAGTCTTTTCTTGGTCATCAGGATGTACATAAATCTAGTTATAGCCTGAGAAACTATCTAGGAAATACATGACAGTGGCCCCTGAAATTCTTTGCAGCAAATGTTCCATATTGGGTAGGGGATAGTTGTCTTTCTTTGAGTATTTATTTAGGTTTATAAAGTCAACACATAACCTGATCTCACCATTTTTCTTTCTCACTATCACTAGATTTACAATTCATTTAGAGTATCTTAAAGGGATTATAATTTTGGCATCAAGAAGCCTTTTGATTTCTCTTTCAATTACAGGCAATAGGAGAGGACTGATAGGTCTCAGTTTCTGTTTGAAAGGGATGGTGTCTTTATCGAGGGGAATCTTATGTTGAATGACCTCAGGGTCCTAGGTTTTCAGATCACTGTATTTCCACACGAAAACATCAGCGAATTCCTTCATAATGCTGCAATATTCAGACCTCTGATCAGGGGTTAATTCAGTGGATAAATTAATGAATTTAGGATGATTTTGGCTTCCTATATTCTGCTCATGGACAACAGGATCTTTCTCCTTCTTGTCAAGTTTGTAGGGGACATTTTTATAATCGAAAATCTTCTCAAGAGGCACCAAACCCCGAGGTATATAATTGTTGGGTAGCTGAATGATATCATGTTGACCCATTTTTCTTTTCAGCTTAGGCTTCTTGGATTCCTCTACATTTTGATTTTTCTAGTCAATATGGATATTAGAAAATTCATCTACCACCTGGAGAAATCTACTAAGCTCATCATCATCTTCAAAAACTTTCTAATATTTAATATTATCAGGTAGGGATGGTCTATATTTGACTTGGATTTCATAATTGAGTCTGGGAGGCATGGGATGAATAAACATACTGGCTGAAACAACAAGGGAATCAACAACATGATTCATAGCTCTGGGTACATAAGAAATGTCAAAAATGGAAAAAGAGTCCCTGATTTTCCATACCTCATCCCTCTAGGCTTTCAATCTGACATGTTTTTCTTGGAAATTACTATTCACTTGATGTATGATGAGTGAAATATACCATATATAAAAGTATGCAGAACAGAAATGAAATGATAGAAATGGCAGAATAACAGAAATATAACCAGTATAATCTCTACAATAACACATAAATGAAATAAGAACAACAACAAAAATAACACTTTGATTTAGAAAACAATATTCATAGGCCTCTTCGAGGGGGAAACCTCCAGTCGAGCAACACTCTGTTATAATAATATTCAAGATAGGGTTTTCATACCCTTGACCTTTATTTATACTAAATATGTCTATCAAGAGAAGCATCTAGAGGAAGATCCTTCTAGAAGCGAAATCTTCTATTAGGTCTTCTTACATCCGCTTTATTCTATTTTATTGAAAGGCCTTATTAATATTGACCTTTATTACATCTGAATATATTGATCTACCTATGTGTGGGTTAGGAACCTAACATGTATGCCCCCTTAAAAACAACCTTGTCCTCAAGGCTTGAGATGTGGAAACTGCTGCAGAATGGTAGCTAGTTCCCAAGTGGCATTTGCTGGAGTCGTATCTTTCCAATGGAATAGCACTTCCTTGATGGTTCTCTGATGTAGGTGACGCTCACGCTGGTCCAAAAATTCTTCTGGTTGTAGCCAAATGGATCCTTCTTCAGCTAACTCTAGAAGGTTGGTTTGAATTTTTCACATAGTTCCAATCACCTTCTTTAAGCATGAAACATGAAAAACAGGATGTAGCTTTGACTAATTGGGCAGAGCTAACTGATAGGTGACTTTCCCCACACACTTGAGAACTGTATAAGGATCATAAAATTTGGGCGCTAGCTTCTGACAATGCTCGACCTTGAGGGAAGTTTTCTTGTATGGTTGTAGTCGTAGAAACACCTGATCCCCTTCTACAAATTAACATTCAGGGCGACCTTGATCTGCTTGTTGCTTCATGCGATTTTGTGCCAAGACCAAGTTCTATTTAAGGGTACGAAGAATATCCTCTCGAACTGTAAGTGTTTGGTCAATCACCTGGATCTTCAAGGTACCCAGTAAGTATGAGAGAACTGAAGGTGTCTTTTGTCCATATACCGCTTCAAAAGGAGTCATGAGTGTAGCTGTATGGTAGGAAGTGTTGTACCACCATTCAACTAGGGGTAACCATTGAGCCCACTTATGTTGCTTCTCAGAGGCAAAACACCTCAAATATGTTTCCAAACACTTGTTGACAACTTTTGTTTGACCATCAATCTGGGGATGATAAGTTGTGCTCAGATGCAATTGGGTGCCCTGTAGCTTAAACAGTTCTTGCCAAAAATTGCTTGTGAAATATGGGTCACGATCATAAACAATAGAGTTCACCATGCCATGAAGCTTGAAGACATGTTCCATGAAAATTTGAGCCACTATGGATGCAGTAAATGGTTGTTGAAGAGCACAGAAATGAGCATACTTGGAAAGGCAATCGACAACCACCATTATGACTGATTTATTCCCCAATTTGGGTAAGCTGGTAATAAAGTACATAGAGATATCCTTCCAAATAGCAGGTGGAATTGGAAGAGGTTGTAGTGTGCCCAGAGATTTGACTGTTTTTCCCTTGTTGCGTTGACACACCTCACATTCAAAAACAAAATTATGGATGTCATGTTTCATACCATCCCAGAAAATGGAACGTTTGACACTGTCATAGGTTATGGTGAACCCTGAGTGCCCCGCTGTGGGTGTAGCATGAAGCTCAGAAAGTACTGTGGATTTAAGCTTTGATTGTTTACTTAAATACAAATGACCTTTGTATCGAAGCTCATCCTAGAGCCAAGAGTACCTTGGGGGAGTTGGAGCATTGGTCTGCAATTGCTGGATCAGATGTGAACTTTTGGGATCTTGTAGCCATTCCTGGCACATAGCTTGGAGCCAATCGGGTACAATGAAGGAACGATAAAAAAGGGATCCTTCTTCTTCATATTTTTGGGACAATGAATCCGCCACTACATTATCTTTTCTCTTCTTGTAAATTATCTCATAATCATATCCAAAGAGGTTAGTCACCCATTTTTATTGCTTCGAGGAGGAAATTCATTGCTCCAGAAAGTACTTGAGGATTTCATGGTCGGTCTTAATTTGGAAGCGTTGCCCCAAGAGATATCACATGGTCGGTGTGGCTAGTCTTTCATAGCTTCAATCTTTTTCGGATCCACCCTGACGCCATCCTTGCCAACCATATGAACCAAGTATTCTACTTCTGAGGCACCAAAAGCACATTCATATTGTTTCAGGAAAATTTGGTGCTGAGAGAGTAGATGGAGAACTTGATCCACATGAGTAAGATAGTCTATCTAGGTTTTTCTATAGATGAGGATATCATAAAATAAAACTAAGACAAAATGATGGAGAAAGGGATGAAAGACATGGTTCATGAGGCTTTGGAAGGTGGATGGGGAATTACCCAAGCCAAAGGGCATGAACAAAAACTCATAGTGGCCCTCACGAGTTCGAAAGGCCATCTTGGGAATGTCTACCTCTTTTATACGTATCTAGTGATAGCCCGAGCGAAGATCAAGTTTATTAAATAATTGGGCGCCACTCAATTCATCTAGGAGGTCATCAATGACAGGAATGAGGAATTTGTCTTTAATGGTTAGTTTGTTGACGGCACGGAAGTCAGGACACATTCTCCAAGAACCTTCTTTCTTTAGGACCATGACTATAGGAGAAGAGTAAGGGCTCGTACTAGGGAGGATAAAACCTGCATTAAGGAGTTCCTGGACCATTTCCTCAATTTCATGTTTTTGTGAAAAGGGGCGGAAATATGGACGAATATTGGGAGGAAGGCTTCCGGGTATAAGGGGAATGGAATGATAATGAACATTGTGGGAAGGAGGGAGTCCTTGGGGAGTGAAAAATACCATTTGATGTTTAGAAAGGAGGGCTTGGAGGTCTTGCGGCACCGGGGGTGTCTCTGTTGCTTGTATGGCATGGAGTTGGGAAATGACACCAGAATGACCTTTCTTGAGCATCTTTTCCATGCAATGGGAACTAATGACCTCAGGTGAACCAACAATGATGCCTTGGAATTTATATTGGTTTCCTTGCTGGTTGAATTGCATGGTTAATGCCTTAAAATCCATGAGAATGGGACCCAAAGTTCTTAGCCAGTTTGCACACAACACAATGTCACAACCACCCATGTCGATAACAAACATATGGGTTTTTAGGTGGTAGTCACCGATTTGGAGACGCACATTTTCATAGCGCCCTCCACATTTCATGGAACCACCATTGGCAATTATGATTTAGAAATTGTTGATAGCATGGATGTAGCAATGAGTTTCTTGGGCAATGTGGTGATGAATAAAATTATGGGTGCTTCCACTATCAACCAAAATGATGACCTTCCTATGCTTGATGTAACCGATTAACTAGAGGGTTTGGGGAGATGAAAAGCCAGTGAGGGCATTGAGGGAAATGACGGGTTCGATCTTGGGAGGGTCTGAGGGAGTGGTTATGTTAGTGATTTCAGGTGACGGAGACAGAAGGGGAGTTTCAACATCCTCTTCTGAAATATCCTCAGAGATGGCCATAAAAAGATTTTGTTCCTTACACTTATGGCCCGGGAAATATTTTTCATCACAATTATAAAAAAGTCCTTTGAGTTGGCGTTCAACCATTTCAGCCCTGGTTAATTTTTGGATATTTAATAGGGAGGAGGGAGTAGTGGGAGTTATGAGTTTAGGGTGAGGGATAAAGGAGGATTTTCTGTTTTGAGAGGATACAACATGTTGTGCTTCTTTATCTATTTTAGTAGCCTCCACCCAACTCAAGGGTCGAGCCATAAGGACATGTGCTTGAATCTCCTCCTTGGGGCCACTAATAAAACACTCTCGAAAGAAAGCATCAGTCATGCCCTCTGTTTGAAAAGCCAGGCGCTCAAAGGAAGCTATGAAGTCTTCTATTGTTCCTGATTGTTTCAACTTTGTCAAATAGCCCAAATGGTTGGTGTCGGTGTCAGAG